>JAQFYC010000851.1:0-44689 GCA_034694165.1 Tomocerus mixtus
GACGAATTGATGCTGGAAAGGATGTATTGGAACGAATGTAACATTAGTTTTTCATGATTTACTTTTGATTTTAATTATTAAGTAATGAAACTACTTCCAACTTAAAACTGACATAATAATTTGTGTCGTGAGCCACATTGTCTGTTTACGGAATAGGCGGAATAATTGACCTCTTTCACCATTTTCATTTTGAAATAGAATTAAGGTCCTTCCGTCAATTCATTGTACACAGTTGGATAATGATTAGTAGTTTGGATTTTTACTTGTAAATATATAAAGGGTCCCACAAAGACATAACGATTGGATGATGAAAACTAAAAATGCAACTGATTTGAGCAACTCTTTATTTTTAATGTAACCAGCAACCCAGTAAAATATTATTCGATTTTTGTGAAACCACATGAACTAGAAGTGCATTAAGATTGCCTTTAAAATTACGTATACAATGTCACCCAGTTGTTATGCCTCTATCGGACCGACGAAAAAATCCGTAGGAATATATAATTAAGACCATAGTTTATAGCTCATTATACTTTTAAGCATTCGGATAATTGAAATTAGGTCGACGAAATCCTAACGGTGGTATCGACTATCCTCCTTTTCCGGACAGAGGGACTTGGACACCAACGAACAGTCCTGCACTATGTAACATACAAGTGAAATTAAAAGTCAGAAATTAGCTACTGTCTCCGTAAACGGCTTGAATAAATCATAATAAAAATCCAATCTTGTTAACAATGAAAAAAACTCAATTCACATCTTTTTTCAAATTTCAAGGAAGTTATACAAATAGTGAAAATTTTCACCTTTTGGATTGATAGTTACTCCATTCAGGAAGTTATTTTTACATTAAAGTGAAGATCTTCAATTTTCACGCTCTTGGAATATTTCAATAAGTCGAAAAGTGAAAAACTTCACTTTTTATTCTACAATAATTAAAGCATAAATGACAATGGTGAAGTTATCCTTCCTTGATAACTTCACTTTCTTGGAGTATAAACCAGGCGTAACTTTGCTAATAAAAACATCCCATTTACTAATTTTTATAACGTTGCCCGTACAATAAAACTCTGACTCAATACCTTTCGGAATATTAATTCTAACTATTGCAAATGGGTTGCACTATGCATAATGAAGACATATTTATATCAAGATACGATTATATTGAATCCATCTTTAATTTTATTAGCATACTGGAGAGAAAGGCATGAATATACAATAAGCCGGCTTTGCTGAAGTGGGTTTGCCTGTGGTTTGAGGGGCTGATGCTGTTGTTGGGGGCTCCGCAGGCTCCTCTATAGGTGGAGGTCCTATATCCTCTGGCGATTGGTATTCGGGATTGTCTGGAATTGGCTCGGGACCGTCACTACCATCTTCTCTAATAGGACCTTATTTTATAAGATGTATATTATATGCGCAAACCTTTTTTAGTATATAATTCATTCATTTTGGCAAATACATGAATCCACTTATTATATTATTCTCAATATTTGAAATGGCAAATTAAAATTACTATGCCTTTGCCAAAAATTGTACTGTCTCAATGTATATGTATTTAAAAATATATTTACAATTATATCTTCTGTTGACCATCAGATAATCCCCACGACTGAAAGCCGATCGCTGTCCAACCTTTTTAGGGTCGCCAATTGAGTTGGCGTTTTGCTGATAATAAAAATAAATTGAATATCATCATTTATCTATACGAAATGGAAATCTAATGTATTTATTTAGGTACTTGCGCTTTTTGTATGCCAAATGTTTTGTTATCTAGCTTACAATAATGGTGAAGACGGGATAACGACTATCTTTTGGGGTGCAATATTGGCAGTAGTGCATAATACTTTCGTAATTATATTGGATTCCATAGTCGTCAAAAACGCATTGCTGATCATTGGGCCCACATCCCTCTCGGTCCAGTTTGTAATTGTCAGCTACTCCGTCTGTGGTGGGTCATGAATACATTATAAATGTTAATTATTGACAGCCCATCAGTACAGCAGAATAATTATGCAAAAAGAATTCGTACCATTGGCGAAATTAGATCTATTGACACGAATAAACTGATCTCTGTCATTTCTCGTATGTTCGTGATTAAAGCCGACAGCATGAAGTAATTCGTGAACCATGCTTCCAAAGACACATTTGGGTCCGAGAAAGACACCTTGATCTCTTCTATTGAGCCAACCGACGTACGAAGAACAGAGTTCAGTGCTGGAAGCTCCCTTTTTCATGAGAAAGCGGATCCAGGTTGTATCAGTTGGTTGTACAGGCCGGAAACGAAGGCACGTATAAGTATTTATGTATTGAGTAGCATTAAGTACAACTGGTCTTAAATCAGCTATTTATATATAGAAACAATAACTATATTTTAGTTAAAAACCTCAGATAGACATGTTTTGTATAAGGTATTGTTATTGACGAAATAAAATGACAACTTTAAAACTTACTGACATTATCTGATATAATGTAAGGAACAATCCCATTTGGCCATTTTCCAGCACTCGTTTTTGCCATTCGAGTCGACGATTTTTCAAATATCATATCACCTACATTGTCTGTGTCCTTGAGCTCATCTAAAACAATAGAATTATAATTACCTGTACCTAATAAGGAAGTTTTAGACACAATATTTTAGAGGAGTACGTGAAAGTATTTTTTGTGCTCCTAGTTGTGGGAGGACATTTTAGGTAGTTTCGTTTTGCTTTGCTAGTAAATACAGATACATTTTCTTCTATGAAAAATGGAAACAAAAATCTAATTCCCTTACCTGTCACATAAATTTTAAAAGCTAAACAGTAATTAATAATTTTTATAACAACATTCAGTTATTACTATTCAAAATGCGTCGTGTGTGTGGAAATGTGTATAATAGTATGTATTTACTGTTTATATCCTCATCCGATTTCGTTGCAAGAATAAACTTTTCAAAAGCCGAGTCAGCATTTACTGCACTATGAGCGTAGATCAGAATTAGCGACTGTAGTAGTAATAAAAAGAAATCCATTTTTTCAATGTTATTTGTGTAATTTTAAATTAAATAGTAATACATAGCTGTAGTACAGAAAGGTGGACCGTGGATATACCAGTTAGTTTCTTTTGCATAATAATAATAATAATAAGGAATAAAATTGTTTTTATATAAATGCCGATTTTTTTTTTGCTCTCAATAATGTGACTATAAAACAACATAATCTTCTATATTTTTCGAAATGTACTAGTTAGATAAGACATTAATCTGTTGATAAAGGTTAGTTTACAGGTACAGTACCTCTTTACTATGTAAAAGTAGTGCTGCTACTAAAGAAATTCCCAGGAGTACTTTTTGTTGGCACAAATTATTAGCCACGTTTGCCCTAATTTAAACTCTTTCAAGGTGAAAAAGGATTTCAATTTACTTTTAAAAAGGTTAGTTACATTACATTAGAGAAGGAGACCAGTGTCTTTTGTAAATGACTTACAGTGAATGACATAATATATCAAAGCAAGCTAAAATAAACACCGAACGTGCCCATGAATTTAATTATGTATCATGAAATCAGACCGAGTATATTACGTTCTCAATTCCATTGGAGCCAGTTAGTTTTTATTGATTCTCAGAAATTATTTACATCCATAATATAAAGTTTACTTGTTAGTACATCATTTAAAATAGCATAATAAGGAGTATGTATGTATCTGTTGTATGTAAATAAATTATGTCATGTGCGTACACTGTATGTTGCTGTAGTTGTGCACATTTTTATTATTTCGCCCACCTTGGACTCACATAAAATAATCGAAATTTTTGATATATTGTGTTGAATAGTGCCAATACAATATATCAAAAATTGTCTGATATTTGTAGAACGTTAATTTTATAACGAATAGGTACATACAAGTACAAATATATATGCATTGGAGTGTTGAAGTCAAAGCTGGGAAATTATTACCTGTACAGATGTGAGTGAGTGAGTGTACTTAATTTAATTTATATGATGCCGTCGTTAATCCACTTGTGAACTAATTACTTTTTACTGATAAAATGTATAGAACATATATGCGCTTTACTGCACTGTGATGTATTCGCGTATCCTTTTTCAAGGGTTACATTAGCCAGAGCAGGAAGAATACATCATCAATTTGAAACCAGAAAATCATGCAATTAAATAATACGAACTATAATAATACATTATGTAATTTCAGTCGAGTTACAGCATTAGTAGGAATCCTTTAAAATAGTAATACTGGATATTCTACAGATAACTTAAGATAGCTAGCATAACTTTAAGTCACCACCCATTTTATCTAGTATTGTAGTATTCACAATGCTTCGTTTAAAGGTTTCGTTCTTGTAAACTTGGTATTATTTACTACATATACGTGTTATAAACTTATGACTTCTATTATTACTTTGAACTGCCGGAGTGCGAAGGTATCAGACAGTATTATATGTATATTCTCTTGCCTGTAAAATAAAAATCTCACAGTTAAACAAAATTCTAATTGACAAATTAATGCTCTTCCTTCACTGTGTCAGCCTATGTAGCTAGAATGGCTTATATTTCTATGACCGGAAAAACTATGGACAGATAATAAATTCCCTGCATCCATATACTATAGTTACGTAGGAGGAATTGATTATAAATTTATTAATTCCCTCATCAATCACACTTTGGTAATTAATGTGACTGTGACATTTATTATATGTATATTTCACGTCATTGTTACAATGTATAATTCACGCTGTCAATCAATATATCATTTAAATCATCACGTGAAGGCTTCAAGCCCTGAAGAAATGTAGGTGCATGTAAATTTAATTAAGTAACCTCATATCAATTAATTGAGTAATCATATTGAGCGTGTATCAGTTTTTAATAAGTTTATTACGCAGTGCAAGAGTGCAACTATTGCGTATTAATTGTAGCGTCAGATAAATCTGGAGTGCCTAAAGTGCTCTTCCTTTATATATTCCGACAAACACTAAATGTATTTATTATGTAAATCATTATTTCATAATGATGTTATGTAACAAACAAACACTCATGCACTGGTATAAAAGTGGCTTCACTTTGCAAAGCACCAAAGCATTAGTCGGTTCTAATTGCAGGCTCCGATTACAAGCTGTCCCTGGCTTTGGCTTACTAAAATAATTGAAAAGTTATAGGTAACTTCAATAACACAGTTATGAAGTCCTTAAACGTTTTAATGACACTTGTTGTCACATATTTAGTTTATGTCTCAGCTCAATCTTATTTAGACGAAGAAGTTGGAGCTTGGCATTTACACACCTTTCTGTTTGAAATCAAAGAGAGTAGTGTCAATGAAGCTTTAAGTTTCAGGTAACATTAAATACTTATTCTCGTATATTATTATCCTACTCTTTCTGTTTCTTGGACACTGTATTATCTATTTTTGCTAATTTTCAGACGTCATCTACGGAAACTAATAAATGAAGGAGTACTTTCTGAATGCTCCTTAAATCAGGTATGTTATTTATGTTAAATATTATCATATCTACCTTAACCCTCATAGTAAGAATTGTTTTTATGTATGTGTACATCATTAATAACATTGAATAAAACAAGTTCAAGAATAGACGATTCGAAATATCAAGCTTAAAAGGCCAATTTAAGGGATTAATTTCATTTAATGACATATTTATTATATTTATGCATATGTATACATATAATTTTATTTATGTTTTAGATTTTTATTGGCTGGTACGGACCGTTTCCCGTTTCTCAATATGAAATGTGCTGTAACAAGACATCTTTCAATGCGGCTCATTCTTTTGTGGCTCAAAACCATGGAAATCTGTCGATTTACGTTCATCCCCTTACAATTTACGATATCATAGATCACACCGAAAGGGCTTCTTGGATGGGAGAGCCAGTAATTATGAACAAAGAATGTCCCTGTTGGTATCCTGTTCTACCCAAACCTAAACCATGTCCAGTGTATCCGGAATATTCAGATGAACTCCCAAAAAGCATGGACGACTACCAAGTACCAATTCCTGGCACCGATGACTATTGGAACTTAAACAAAGATTTTGATATTATGAAAGATCCATATTAAATAATACAGTAATTAGCTGAACTAGATAATTGTATAATACGCAAACTTTTGACGAAGGAGGTTTTTACTATTTGGAATAAAAATGAATGAGATGAACATTTGGTCAATAAACTGTGGTAAACAGCTGTAACAATGCAGTAGTAATTTATTTGCATAGATAACCGCATATAAAAGAAACAGAAACCGTATGAAACCGTTGACTACTATTTAGGGGTGATATTCAGGGGACACAATACTCAATTCTGAAAACAGAATTCAATAAAGGTGAATTTTAAGAAAAGGAGGCAGGCAGAGGGTCAAATGGGTAGGGTGATTTGATCCATTTTTGCATTTCTTATCCAGGGGGCATATTACTTAATTCTGAAAACAGAATTCAAAAAATGTTGAATTATAATACGAAAAAAATGGGGTCAGATATATAGAAAGATACATACGCAGCAGAACGTCAAGGCATTCTTAAATATAATGTAGTGTACCGTGTAGCACTACATAATAAACTTGGGAACATGTAGTCTTTGTCGATATTGATAACTTTAATTGGGGTGTTCACGATAAACAAAGTCAGCTAACATACAAATCACTTTTATCTTCTGGATTGGAATAAACAGATTTTCAACAAGTTTTGCTACCTTCAAGTACTAAATATGAACAAGCGAGTAAATTCATACCCATGCCATCGGGTTTTCAAAGCCTACTATGATAAATGTAATATTTTCCACCTTTGCGTTGCAAAAGTAGTTTAGAAGTATAAAATTGCTACCTAAAATTGTACGGGTCATCAAGTCATCACTGGCCTTAGAGGTACGAACAAATAACGATAAGCATCATCCTACACGCCCTTAGTTAATTTCCATGTGATCTTACAATATGTATTATGTAAATTACTAATATTAGTTGCATCTTAAATATTTATGGAGATGTATAGGCGACCTTACCATGCGTACATCGAAAAGGCGAAGAATTAAAATGACAAAGTGTTGCAATACTATATGGTTTTATATATTCTTTATTTAACTATAATACCGACAACAGCAAATATAAAAGTTAATTGTGTTGTAAGTAAATATTCTTATTATGACAAAAACTTCTATAAATACGGAACAGGCCAAATAACTATATCGTTTAAATAAACATAATTTTTGTAATGTTTTAATAATTAACACTACTACCACCATGTTATGGAGAAAATAACAAAAAATACCAATTTATAAATATCATAATAGAAATGAACAAAGATATCAACAAATTCGGTACATGGATGTGGTAAAAACAAATGGTTAACAACTGGTGTGAAGAAACATTAAAATTTGTGCCTGATATCGTGTGAAATGGTGATATTTTCGATAGAGTTGATGATATCTTGCAAAGTATCCTTTATCGCAATGATTGCAGTCAGAGTTTTTTCCAGTATAGCAATAAGTTGCAGATCAATATAATTTTCTCCAACAGCAGATCTTAGAGCACGAAGGCAAACCGAGTGGGAAGGTAATAAGTTCTCTGATAGGTCTGCTGAAGCTGGCAAAAATAAAATATGTTATAAAATGTAAACAAGTATTTTTTACTATTTTTCTAAATGCCTCCACAAAATATAGAAATTAATTTACCTGGAGCTATTGGTTTTGGCGAAGGAACTCCTGTTTCTTCCATTCCGACATCGATGATATCTTCATTCATAATTGAATCCTGACTTGGCCCCGGTTTTGGCAGCGAGATGGTGGATATCCGTTCCATGAGGCATTGCTGAATTGAACGAAGGTCATCCAAGATATTGCTATATCTATGTTCGGATTTAGAAGTTGACGGTGTCTCATTTGCAGTGAAGATTTCTTCCCCTTTCCTGTCATCCAAAAATTTCTTAGTGGCTTCAGTTTGGAAGATCTCTACAGCTGATGACAGACCTAGAAAATATATTTAGACGTAAAACACAGTGCCAGAATATCCCAAATTTAATTATTTGTATTTACACTGTGAACAATTATTTTTTATCGTATAATTAAATATACATAAATAAAAATGTAGTACTTACTCGATTCAATATCCGTATTAAAATGTGTAGATTGGTCGAGAATATCGTAATTGGTATTTTGGATACTCTGGATCGGTTTGAAAGGAAGATATTGTCTCAACTCGCAAAAGTATGGCGAGGTATTGGGTGACAAATTGTAAATTGGCATACAATACGGACGGGTTCGATGATTGACAATAGCCATATCCAAAAGTGTGCTTACTTCCTGAAAGACTTCGGTGTGCATTGGCTTCTCCGCTGCTGCCTTTTCCTCCTCAGTGGCACCAGTTCCCGTCCAACCGTGTTCATCTTCAATCGGCTCTTCCATCAACTGCAATTCTGGCATTTTTATCTGAAGCACATTCTCGAATTTGTTGTCTGAAATAAATAATTTTCATTATACTTACCTAGTTAATTTCAAGTAATTCATCCGTAATTATGTACGATCTTTCATAAAATAGGAAATACATTTTCGATTTTTGCAAGAATAATGAATAAATGAGTATCTTATTGCTTTGTGTACCATGTTCGGACAATCGACGTAATCCAGCAGATGTGCTCGGTTGACAATTCTCTTGCACCTTTTTAATGGTGGTCTCATAAACTGCCATTTTCTCCAATGAAGGCAGTGAGTCCGACGTGTTCAGGTCCAATCTTTCCAGAATGTTGAACCAATTCTCAGGAATTTCAAATGGCAAAGGAATAGCTTTTTTACTGGGTCTGATATTATATCTCTGTGTAGTCGTAGCGTCAGCGGCAGGCGGATGCACATCCAAAACTCCCTACAAACACAAAAAATTTCCAAAAATAATTAATAAAATTAACTTTTCGATGTATTTTGAACTAACAGTGTAAAACAGTACATCCATAATGTTGTGTTGTCAGTTAAAAGGGGAAATTAGGAAAATGCTAAAAGAATTACATTTATCAAACTCGGCTCTCTTTCCAGCCAGGAAGTTATAAGTTGTTCATCCACATTGGGGCTTTTGATGAATTTGGTCAGAAATGTAATCCACCTGTAAGTTCCCGGGAGTCCAAAGCGTTCGATGTTATTCTTGGTCTGCTCGGTGAAGAATTTTATCTTCTCTCTCCTCAGTTTGGTCAACGGGAAGCTTAGTAAAAATCAAAGAAAAAATATATTAAAATTAACGTGAATTTATGATAAACATTGTTGTTGGATTAATATTCCTTGACTCATGAGGTAAGGATCAAGGAAACCAAAAAATAAAGAGATGGTTTTCGAGTGCACCTGGAACACTAATATATAAAAAAATTACATTAAAATTCCCCGAAACGTGTTACACAAGAAACACACATATCCACATCCTACCTTACCAAGTACACATCGATAATCAAATTCAAACTTTCGAACTAATTTTTAAAAGAATTTCCGGAATTCACTGAAGAAAAGTATTTTACTTACTTTTTCTTTAAGACTCCTCCAATTGAATCTACGGTATTGTTGGTGGTGGTAGAAGGCTGAACTTTCCTCTTAGCTTCCATTTGAAGCTGAAGTGGTGGGCTCCTGTGATTTTCAGATGGTCCAGAACTATTCCAAGTTGATTTCCGATTTTGGACTTCTGTTACTTTTGATAGTAAGGTAGTAAGATGTCCGTGGCAAGCTTCTTATTACAAATTTGGAGGCAGGATGTTGTGAAGGCTGGAACTCCGCAAAATAAACTGATTTTATTCGGAAAGTTTCCTTCCTTTTATAGAAAAAAGGTTTGTTATTATTGCCTTTTCAAAACATGGGAAGGTATTGGAGATTTTGGAGATGCCCCGAATCGAATATCTGGAGTTAGCAGAAAAATCAAAGGGACTGGTATCAATAATTAATATTCAGAGTGTACTACAGAGTCCTATAATCCCGAAACGTACGATACGAACACCAAACCCCGGAGATGGAGATAGTAAAGGAATAAAAATGAGCCTGCCGGAGATGGCACCGTTCCGGAGTGTTTTCATTCCCAAAAGCCTATACTATACTGTTTAAAATATATGCTGAGCACAAATGTTTGTCAAAGTTACCTAAATGTATACTTATTGTGCTGTGCTACCTTTGAACTTTGCACATTTTGCATACATAGGACAACCGAATCAGGAACGAAAAATAGTGAAAACAAAATATTTTACTTCAGCATTGGCCACAGCCACAGGCAAGTTAAAAATGTAGGAAGTAAAAAAACAATAACCTAATTCTTTCAAACTTTTCATTCCAGTAATTTATAGCGTAAGTGACCATCAAATATTTCCTTATTGCTTCTTAGTTTGAATATTGTTTACTTTTGAATATTTCCTACCTAAGACAATATTTGAAGGTTAATTAATTATCATTATATGTAGGTACTTTACTTACTGCTACAATAGTACAGTACTTAAATTGTCAAATACTCCACACTTTATTCGTACATGTTTTTCTTCCGTCCCTGAATTTATTTTTTTGCAGTACCTTAATTTTGATACCAGACTTTTTGTGGACTCCACATATTCTAATACACCTCACTCCGGCCTTCCCCATGTTTAGAAAATACGACAACGAATTTGGCTTATATCTGAGCATTAATTATAACAGGAAACGGAGCAGTAATACCGATTTTCATTTATTTTGCAATGAAGGCAGGATCAATCTGACCCAAATTGCATGTAGCATTTAACATTCACGTCAAAAATAAATATTGGATAAGAAATCGTTTATTTAAGTATTAGTGACGTATGGTGCTCTGACAAAAATATCGAATTTGAAAGTCGGTCCAGGCATCATTCGAAACTACTTATACACTTCTTGCCTTTCTTTGCCATTATTTCTTTGCTTAAAATATTGTGATGTTACATCACTGATGTATCAGTACTACAGGGTGTCTTTTGACTCTCGTATTTAGATAGAGAACATATAAAAGGTGACCCAGTGACCTAACTAACTAAAAGCCCAGCTTTATGCAATTCAATTAAACTTGTTTTCATCAAAATCGGTTGACAGTTAATGGGACAAAGGTCAGATTAAAAATACAAAATCGATTTTTAATTTTTTAGTAACTTAAAAAAATTATTTTTCGTAGTCCAAAATCGCAAAATTGGCCATGAGGAAGTTCACTTTTGGATAAAAACTGTTTTGGGTCACAAAAATTTGAAAAATTAACATATTTTCAATCTGTTTGCGAAAACTGGAGAACTGCTAATTGTGAAAATGAATTACATACAAACAACTTTATAATTTATTTTCTGATGCAAAATAATAATCGTTAACACATTATTCAGTCAAGCTGTTTACGAATAAAGTTAGTTCACTATGTTTCATATTGTATTTGTAAGTTTCATATTCATATCATATTTATGAAAATATTTATGCATAATTATTCTATGAAGTTATAAAATCTTTACTAGATTCTATATTTACCAGTATTTAATATTAAGGATGCAATGAAATAAAGAAGCATTAGGACATACTCATAATGCATTCATTTATTTTTTTCAATTCAGTAGACTATTTATCATTGTCGGGATGATGTGCTTTCATAATACTATACCAAGGGCAATACATTGTTATCCACTGACAATCATGGTTTCGGTTTTCCCACTTCCCACCCCAAAAGTTTGGACACTTGGAAAAGTTGTCAAAAAGCGGGAAATATGGGAAGGTTGTGTTAATATTGTAGTGTATAAGCGTACCTATATAAAAGCCCTAGAAACCTGCGTATTTTAAAACGATAAACTTATAAAACGTAAACTTACAAAATATGGCTTATTTAACAGGTTATATCACACGTTATTTGATAGTAAAATTGCAAGAGTTATACTTACCCCCAATGAGCTTACCCCTAATAGCCTAATGGATACCTTCCGTAAACCATGTCGGCTCAATATTATTATCGATTTGTGATTGTCATTCTTCGAACTAATGTGCACGATAAATATGATGTAGTTATTTTCCACACGATAAAATGCATAAAATATATAACATGAGATTTCTTTATAATGGGTTGTAGCAATAAACATAAGAGGCTAAAATTGCACTATTCACTCTATGTATAAAAATGTAATATTTACCCCTTCAAGAAAAGCATCCTATATTTGAACTTATGCAATTTTTTATGCAATGTTGTATGTTAGCACAGGTAGGAACGCAATCAATAAATTATATAAAGACATTTTCTTATCTCATATTGTTTGTTAGTTACTCCGCTGACTTCACATTGTCCAGAACCGGTGCAAATAATAGAAATGAGGCTAATAAATGCTAATTCATCATTTTGTTGGAACAAGACTAATAAAAATATAAAGCATTATAAAACTTTATTACACATTACTTGATTAGATTATCCTAACAATAACCTTCCTATGCATGGTATGACAATTTTTTTTGACTTTTTTACTGAATAATAATCCTCTTTAATTTTCTAAGTGGGGATTATTAGTGAATATTCCTTATCTTTTGCAAAGCTTAACTAAAGCCAATTACTGAAACAAATACATTATGCCGATTACGTAAGCCGTGCGTGTTCTTTCAACAAAGTCCACCTAAAAATGTTCAAGTTAAATATTATGTCGATCAATCTTTACAAATCACTTCGTTAGTACTAGGTACTAAATAATGTACAATTATGTCAAGATATTAAATAAACCATTTTAAAACGGATGTAATCAAGTGGTTGGGCTAAATAGTACCAGTTTTGTTGGTGGAAAATAGTCTAAATGATTTATTAGAGCCATTTAGTCTTAGTACTGAAGTCTTCCAAAATCTCACATTGCGCCATTTTTTCGGCGACTCATACTTACATTCCTTACGTCGGCAGCTACGGAACAACGATACCCTCCACTTGCCACATGTTTCTATTTGAAAAATGTGAGGGCGCCTGAAAACAAAAACCAAAAAGGTTGAACCATTTGAAAGTTACAGTACAAGGTGACGGACAGACAGACAGCTCAACCACTTAGTAATGCGTGCACCTACATACGCAATAATTAATACACTGGATACTAACCACTATAAATGACCAGCGAAGACTATTATTTAGTCGAATCTCACATCGCCCCACATAATACAGTCCGTTTTTGGTCGAATCTCACATCGCCCCACATAATATAGTCCGTTTTTGGTCAAATCTCACATTGCCCCAATAAGTTGGGGCATTGTGAGAAAGTTTGGGAAATTTATCCTTGAGTTTAAATCCGTTAACACAATTCAAAAAGGTTGAACCGTTTAAAAGCTACAGAGTAGTTTATCTTAAGATGCACCCCCTGTACCCCTTGGGGTGGTCCGATTTGGACCATTTTCAATCCCCTCCGTCCTGTTACATCAATGAACATGTATGCCTACTTTGGTTGAAATCCGTCCTATACTTTAAAAGTTATCGTTGAGACAGACAGACAGAGTGACATTACGAAACCATTTCCAGCTTCGCTGGTAATAATATATATATAAGTTAGCCATAATAATGTCTCAAGCCAATAAAAGAGTTCCTTAAGTACCCCAATAAATTTAGGGGCAATACCTAAAATGGCATACAAATATACCCGACAGACATTTTATGACAAAGTCACAACGTTGCTCAAAACAAAGCTTTTTAGCATTATTCCTATCAAAATGAACTTCGAATTTAGGTTAATGCATATAATTTTTCGGCAATGTTCAAGGACACAATTTTGGGGCATTGTAAATAAACACAATTTTTGGGGTAGAGTAGATGAACATAATTTTGGTGTACTCTACAATAACATATAATATTGGGGGTACTTTATGTGAGCTTCATTTTGTGGTAGAGCATGACCAATTATGTTTGTGAGAATAACTTTTATTTTTAAATGCATATTACATCTTACACACGGCAAATAAATATATTCAGTACATTCTTGAGTTCGATCTATCAAAATTAATCATTTATATATTGTAAGGCTGCCACGCAACGGGTTCTTTGAATGCATATGTAGTGTTGTGAGTGCCGTCGGGTACTCATTGGCATTGGTACCCAAAAGTTAAATTAGGGTACATAAGAAACTCCTATACCGTTGCACGGAACCAAATAAGTATCATGTGCAGCAAGTTTCACATTAATGTGTGAGAATCACAGCTCCTACCTAAAACCCATACGAATCAAAGTTATTAAGTTACACGGGTAAAATTCCTATAATATGAATTAAATTGTCCGTGAGACACTGGCTCCATGGAGAGACAATAATGATTGGAGCACAAAGCGACGAATTTAATTTCCATTACTGCAGTACTAGGCAAGTTAACCAATACCTCGATAGTTCAAGGTAGAGCAGGAATGATTTATAATGCGAGTCGTGGGCTCAATACCACGCACGTCCGGGTAATTAACCTTTGCGGCCGTGTTTAACTTTGCAATGTGTATTTGGCTCATAAGTATTATAAGTAGCATTTACGCAGTGACAGAAGTTAAATAATGTTTTATAAATGAGTTTTATAAAAATTGTACCACGGCAATTAGTAAAATTATTAGCAAAAACATTAACTTATACTTACGATAAATAGAGTAAGCATTTTCGCCTGTGTATGGTGTGTAAATAGGCAATAGATAAGGCGACAATAATGCACAACCCGCCTACCCGCCCATTCCACAAAATTCATTGCCGAAGCTTCGTGATTAGTTGAAAACCCTTACCCAATCATGCAGATTAACTATTGGTGAGGCCTAGATATTCCTTTATGGTTCTTAAGCATTCTGAGCTTTTCTGTGCAAGATACAATTTTTGCCAGTGACGAATAATTTTTACTGGTGGGGAAAGTACGTCCATGTCTGTGTCCAGTAATAAAAATGCTAAAAATCAACTATTGTGCATCCTGCTCAATCGTTTTGCAGAATTCTGTTATCTTTTATCTTTATGTAACTTAATATTAGTAATCCGTGTGTCGGGTTCGTTAGTAGGTATTAATATACCTACTAATAGATATAATAATAGATACTAATATACTTTGAACTTGAACTATAAGTATTTATTCAGTCAGATATTATGCAGAAATAGTTTAGTTGAATAGTTGTATTTCGCATAAGTGAACATGTACCAAGCAAGTGTGTCTCCACAATAACATCTCCACAATAACATCTCCACGTGGAATTAATATCTTCTCTCTTGAAAATGGTTAACAGTAAAGTGCAATAACACTCAGCTAACAATATTCGTCAACAAAATTCACATTCAGGTAAAAAAATTTAGAAAATGTTAACTAAATGTACCTAACTTTAATCATTAACTATAGTAATAACATAAAATTCGTCTAGGTAATGCATGCATATTATGGGTGTTATAATCTCCCACTGCACTGTAAGATTTTAACTTCCACACTATGAAATTAAACTTACTTAAACATACTATATAAATATTCAGGGACCCTTTTCCAATTCTACCACGCACCAAATTCTGCAAATGATGCAATCAGCCCCTTTTATGTTACAGAAAAGTTAATTTTTGTTTGCCTGGCACATTTGTTCCAAATGTGTTTGTTCCGACAGTTACGACAATGTGCAAAAGGTTTAGTGCAACATTCAGCATAAAAAGGGCTTACACGTTACAATATTGTATATTATTATGTTTGTAATGACAAGAAAATTGTATTGCTGAATTTGCAAGTGATAAACTATATCCATAGTGAGCATTAGTTAGCAGTAGTATACCTAAGTAACTTTCTGTAATAATAATATATAATATGTGATTGTTAGCTATGTGAGTTATATTTTATGCCGCTCCAAAGGCTACCAAAAATATATGGTAAGCATCCAAGCACCTAAAAAAAGCTCGTTTATGACTCAAAATGTACATATTAAGTGGTTGAGAAACCACTTTATGCAAATGATGGTGCTGTCTGCCTGTTTGTCTATCCGTCTGTCCGCGGATGCTGAAACTTCGAAAGATTCAGCTTTTTTTAGTGTTTTCACAAGTTGATGGAGTAGATTCTAACGAAGAACGGATTAGTTTTTGAGTCAAATCAGCCACACCAAATTGCGCGAAAATTTTTTGTTCTTTTTGCTTGGGGCTTCCGTTGATGGACCCGGGAGTGGACGACCCTGAAGCCGCGGAGGAAGTCCTAGTGGAGATTTAGTACTACCTCTTCTTTTATTAATAAACGTATTGTCAAAAGTACCCCAATGAGACTTAGAAAAAATTCAACTTTTTGGATCCCCTTATAACCTGGTACCAAATGTGTATCAATAGAAAGCACTATTACAGGGCTTTAAAATAACACTAATTTCATTTTTCTACGGTACCTCGTTCTTTGGTAATAAATGGAATCCAAAAAATCCGAAAATCGAACTTTTGCATTACTCTTGAACGGAATACTGTAGAAAAATGAAATGAGTGTTATTTTAAAGCCCTTTACTAGTGCTTTCGATTGATACACATTTGGTACCAGGTTATAATGGGATCCAAAAAGTTGAATTTTTTCTAAGTCTCATTGGGGTACTTTTGACAATAGGATTATTAGCATGCATTTTTTTACTTTTATTGTATTGCTTGTAAGGTCGATTCAAACTGCGTATTGCCTAATATGCAATTTGAATACAAAATACCATGCTCAAAATATGTAGTCACATTTACCCTCAGCTACTGCTAAAATTTTCGGGGGGAGGCGGGGGGATCTAGATCGACCAGGGTCATAGGGATTTTGGGTATATGCAACGTATCGTGAATAGACATAAATTAAAGTACAAAATATTTTCAGGTATACATCGATCTAATTAATGCACAAGCTTAGAATGTAATTTGTAAAACTACTTATCGACCTTAAAATAGTATTAAAATAACGACATTATGAGGCTGCCAATATAAATGAGCGTTGAGGTCATTTGGTACATTACTTTCTCATAAATTGATCGTGCGAAACTTCCGCACAGAGATTAATAATAGATAGATTAATGGATTTAGCTCTTCAGCAATATTGGAGTGCAATGAAAGTAGTAACTTAAGGTAAGGAATAAACTATATTTCAAGCATCCTCATGTGCACGAAAACAGAATTACGGCAATCAATAAAACTAGATATTTTGTGTAATAAAAATGCATAATAAGTTCAAACAAAATATAAATAGGAATAGGTGCTGGGTTCTATTCAGTGCTAATACGTAAGGTTCCTCAGCGAAAATTCTTGAAACAGCTTGTCCAAAAACATTTTAAATATTTAATTTTTTTCTAATTTATTCACTTTGCATAAATATAATGTAGTTTATGGGCGGAAAACCAGTAGGGCATAGAATATAAAACAGACACTCAAATCAGTTGATATTACATACATCATGATACCTTGGCTAAAACTTTTGTTGGAATATATACTACTGCAAGAATGCTAATGTAAGGGCTCGTGTTCAATAAGAATAGTTGATTCCAGATACATAAGAAAATAGAGATAAAGATCGAATTTGACAGTTTGAAAATAGGACAATTTGCATTAAGGGACCTATTAAATTGTGAAATAACGTTATAGGAATTCTCTGTCTGTCAGTTGTGCGTTTGTCTCAACGATAACTTGTGAACTGTTGAACTTATAAAAATGTTATTTTCAGAAAATAGTGTGGGTTCTATAAGTTCTAATCTAAGTAGAGCTAGAATCTGGATCAAAAGAAAAGTACTAGGCTGACTTTAAAAGCAAATGACAACACGACATCATTATAATACGTATTGATATTAGAGTGTATTCTGCTCTGCCAAGAAATTATATTTTTATGTTTTCACTTATTGTTTTCTATAATAGCTTAGGTATTTCTAGCAGTTCAGTTAATATGACAAGTTTTATTTAATGTAATAATTATAATTACTAAATAATTTTCGAAAGTACAGATATTTGAATGTATTATTTTGCAAACGCTTTCATCGAAAAAAAACTTAGCGCCCACGGGCGCCCATGGGAAGTTGACAATGGGCATGGGCGGGCTCGGGCGCAAATTTTTCCGCCCAGGCAACTCTCTACCTCACAGTACAGCACTCCACTCCCTGTTCGTTAGTTGGGGTTGGGGTTGCACTAAGAAATGCCCCATACCCATAATTAGCAAGTTGAGTGTTTAAAAATTACAATTACAACACCGAAAAGCAGTAGAGGATTTTTTTTCCTTAAAAAGCCAAAACTGTAAAACCGGGGAGATACAATTTCACTATTTCGAGTTTCAATTTACTTCTTTTCTTCTTCTTATGAAAATTAACATTGCAAATTTAGGAAGAATAAAAAACGGATTAATATTTTTTTGTCACGACAAAAGTCGGATTGTGTAACGAAACATTAAAAAAATTATTGCCTCATTTAGTCCCTAAAAATTGATTTAGTATATAACGAAAGTATTTGAGCAAAAAATGCATGTATAAATGAAGTCATAATTCTGATATTGGAGACATTTCTTTTATTAAATATTTTCATTTACATATCAATATTTATACGTTAAGCTTTTAGTATCGGTATTATTGTTTCACGGCCTTAATCGCTCAAATAATTTCGTTATAAACTAAGTTAATTCTTAGGGACTAAATGAGGCAATAATTTTTTTAATGGTTTCGTTTCGATTCAGAATCCGACTTTTGTCGTGACGGAATAAATTACATCCATAAAACTCCGTCCAAGCAGTCACAAGAGCCCGACCTTCGGTCGGGCGTCTTGTGACTTCTTGGACTTCGTTCGCCCATTCAAGTCACAACAAATCGACCTTCGGTCGATTAGTTGTGACTTGAATGTACCGGTGAGTCGTTTTCCACGTGTTTGTACTATTTTGCAGAAATTTTTAATTGTGTAAATCGGTCGTATCAAAATCATAACAGAAAAGGGACACTACAATTTTAAATATGCCAAAATAGTAGTTACATGGAACATTTTCTTTGTTAGCTCATATTTAATTTTACAAACTAATTGTGAACTAATGCGGCGTCAGAATACAAATAAACTGCAAATACTGTAAAATATTTTGCAATCGAAAAATATCTGCGTCGAAAATTATTAGTTTTTAAATTTTTGATGGAAGCAGTAAAATATATTTTAAAAGGCGTAAATTAAATGTTAATTTATAAAGCATGCTATATTTATTCACAGTCCCCCAATCCTCACTTTTTAGGCAAAGCAGGATAGAACACATTTTGTACTTTTCAAATGTTTCCATTTCTATCATAATAAATTAAATTTGCAAGCATAATGTAAAATATATTACCAGCAACATTGGCCCTTACATTAAATTGCAAAGAAAATTTTGAACTTTGACATTTAATAAAATTTTTATCTTTTCCTTAATTTTGTTGGCCAACGAACTCGGCCGGAGATGCGGTGTAATACGTTCAAATCCGACATTAAAATTGTTTTTTCAAAAATTTACTCAAGTAGTCGTCGGTCAACCGGACTATCATAATTGCTTTAATATTTAAGGAAGCGACTATCTTAAACGCTCTAATTTTGACGTAAATGTACACATACATACATACATACATACATACAATAGCTACATCTACATAAGCCCTGGGTCGGGCTAAAAATAATCACCATAGCAATCCGTATTGTGTATTAAATAAAAAATAATCACCATAGCAATCCGTATTGTGTATTACATATAAGATAATCCCCATAGAAACCCATCAAAATAAAGACAACGTGGAAGCAGTGTCTGATATTCAATACCCCAATTTAAAATATAAGAGGAACCCTGTCTGGGCCTGAATTGGCTATCTTATATTAAAGGAACCCCATTAGGACCAATATTGACCATCATGTAATAAATAGGGTGACTCTAGGATGAATATTGACCATATCATTGGGTAGAAGCAGCAAAATGTATTTCATAGTATACCTTCCTCATTTATGTTTAAGTGGAAGCGGTATGAAATATTTCCAATGCCGTTGATTTTATTTCGACTATCAAAATGCAGACAACGTGGAAGCAGTGTTTTTACATTTCAATACCCTAGTTTCCCGAATTTCTTTGAAAATGAAGACAAAGTATAAGCAGTCATACGTCAGGAACCAGTGGACCGAATTTGGTCATTTTCAATAGGGTTCCTAGGCATCATAAGGACATGTTGTATACCAAGTTTCATCATCCTAAGTCAATGCGTTCGGAAGTTAGAGTGTTGACGGACAGACACACAGACAGACAGACATTGCGATTACATAAGCCAGCCTCGCACACTCGGGCGGGCTAAAACGGAAAAAAGTGGCCGTCAGCGGAATACACTCATTTAGTACACTACACTACACTTATAGCGTAGCAGCTCCCTTGTTTGTGTTCTGCAATACAAGTGTAGCACAATGTTTCAACTTGCTGTACTTACGTACACGTACAGTACGTAAGTACACGCACAGTACGTTCCTACTGTACTTGAACAGTACTGGAATTTGGCTCGCGGTTGCACTAAGAACCATGGGATAGGGAAAAGGGAACGAAATTATATTTACGGCATTTTATTTAAAATGACACAATAAGGAGTTCAAATTATGACTATACACAATGTTTCCATTGGCGTGAATCGGCTAATTTAAAAAAATTTGAAAATGGCAGCCAGGGACATATGGTTTACTTTTTTCCCCGTTGGGTTCCTTTGTAGGTCGTTATCTATAGCCTCTAGTATAATGTCAAATTTTTAAATAGATTAAGTAAATTATAAATTAAAAATAAAATAAGCTTAAATACCAAAGCAAAGCACTTCCTATCCTTTGCTGTGTTATATTTTTTGTACCAATTGAAAGAACCTATACATGTATAAGCCATTTAGTTATCGATAGCAATGTTGATGGCTCTGGTGAGGCGCCCATTATCAAAGTATAGGACAAAATTCTAGTTTCGACAAAACTCACAATGAGGTCTCAGTTTGTGTGTTAAAAAAGGGACGCTAGTTGCTGCCTCAATTTTACCTGAATCTGAGGTTCCTGGCTGGATCTATATATCTGTGTTAAATACCAACAGTTCTTTCAATTATCTAAATAACCAGCATGTTAGACATGATGCAACTACCGTGCTATTGACAAATTTTTTCATTTTAGGGAAAAACTTGGAGCCAGAACATGATTCTGCGTGGCAATTCAACGTACACATGTACGGATTTGTGTTGCACTGCAAAATACATGCAAAGCCAGCTAATTTATTATGGTACATGCACTATACTAGTATACGCACCAATGCCTCTGACTGCCATTATTTGCCATTTTTTGTGCGCTCATAAATCCTAAAGTTACGAATGGCTCCGATTGACGATGGAAATATTGTATACTTCATATTGTCACATTGCCACACCAAAAATTTGAAGCCACTGCCAGGCTTACCCATCTGTTTTCCACCCTTTCTAAATTTTCAATATAAATGTCCATATGAAGAAGAAAACATACTAAATTGAAACTCGAAATAGTGAACGTTAAATTTCGTCTCCGGTTTAACAATTTTAGCTTTATATGTAAAAAATAATTATCTACTGCTTTTTGTTGTTGTAATTGTAACTTTTAAACACTCAATTGGCTAATTTTGTACCTGGGGGTTCTCTCAGTGGGTTGAGCTCACATTAAAGCTTTTAAGACTAACTTGGCTCGTTTCGGTGCGAGGTTAGTTTAGCTGTAATGGGGTTTCAAATTTTCCCCTAATATTATTGTGTTTTTTTAAGTATTACTAACTGCATTTAAATTAGTAAATATCACGATACTGGCTAGACTGGCTTCATGTCTAAATGGCTGGTATTAAGACCATTGAAGGAACAGTTGGTATTTAAGTTTATCTTATTTTTAATTTATAATTTTACTAATTTTTATTCAAAATTTGACATTATACTAGTTGCGGTAGAAAAACAGCCTATAAAAGTGGCAAACGGAGCACAAAGTGAGTCATATGTCCCTGACTGCCATTTTCAAAATGTTTTTAATTAGCCGATGTGCATCAATGAAAACACATTGTACATTCATAATTTGAACTCCTTGTTGTGAAATTTTGAACAAACTGCCGTAAATATAATTACGAGCATCTTACAGACCTCCTATTTCTTAGTGGGTTATCGGGGCTCTGTGAGATTCACTTATATAGATACAGAATACAGAGACTGAAGCTTGCAACGACGCCAATTTCTATTTCCGCGAAAACAGGAGAAGTATTCGATTTACTAATTACTCGCCTCCGCGCTCCGGTCGCCTGAAAAGTATTATTGAATAAATGTATTAATAAAAGTACCCCAACGAGACTTAGAAAAAAACCTACTTTTTGGATCCCCTTATAACACGGTAGCAAATGTGTATCAATAGAAAGCACTAGTAAAGGGCTTTAAAACAACACTAATTTCATTTTTCTACGGTGTCCCGTTCACGAGTAATCAATGGGATCCGAAAAATCGGACTTTTGCATTACTCTTCAATGGGACACCGTAGAAAAATTAAATTAGTATTGTTTTAAAGCCCTTTACTAGTGCTTTCGATTGATACACATTTGGTACCAGGTTATAATGGGATCCAAAAAGTTGATTTTTTTCTTTCTTTTTTACTTTTCTTCTTTTTCTCGTTGGGGGTACTTTAAGTAATACATCTATTGGAGAATGCGAATGGCTAGTTGTGTAGTGTATTATTGTATGGTCTATAGTGTATAATTACTCTAACTATTATTTGTTATTACCACTGAATTTTGTACACTTTTGTATCAATATTTTATTTCATATTGTTAATAAGCAGTTACTCTTAGTCATTAGTAGTAAGGGAATTATATTGATGGGCTGTGCTCTTGGGATTCCAGTCATTTCCAGTGGACACCTATTTGTGCATTTTGTGCTGGAAATTGCATTGGACTCGTTCAATTCAGGTCATTCATTATATTATGTTATAAATTATAAACTCTAAACTCCAATCTCCGTCATCCATTTCCTATAAAAATAATCCCTTACTAATGACTAAGAGTAATTGCTTATTAAAATATGAAGTAAATATTAGATATTTATTTAAATGACTATTCAGTTGTAATAATTAGTTGACCTAATTTATGTGTGGAACCAGCGGAACGATTAGACCCGTTTATTACCCATTTTTTCTCCGTCCTAATCCTACCGAGCCTACATGACAGACGACAGCTAACTAACGATAACGACAGTTGAATTGTTCAAATTGTATCGCCGCATTGAGACATTTAAGAGAGCCGACAGACAGGCAACAGGTTCCTTAATTTCACAACTTAATACTGATAGTGTATTATTTTATAAGTTATCGTAATTTTCATAGTATATTTATTGGTTGGTATGCTGTTCTATTAATTCATAGCAATTTAGACAATTCTAGAATTGACAAATTAATTAAGGGCGGCGCACAATATTTCATATTTACATAATTGTTTTGCAAAATAAAACAGAAAAATTTTGCACAATCTTCAATTTTGCAAATCGAAAGCTTTAACCCTATTCGGGTCGGGAGGGGCCCGAGCGGGCCCCCCCCCCTCAGGTTATCTGTTTATACGGGTCGAACTAATTTGTGTGCGAGATTGACCTTCTATGACTTTGTTTCTAAAAATTACATTTGTATTACTAAAATTTACTGAAAAATTGAATTATTTCCAAAAAATCGAGTAAATGCTATAAGTGATAAGTTATGCATATGAGATAGCGCGTCGGATCCACGAAATTCAAAGTTTGGATTTCATGAACCTTAGCAAACAATACTGAATATCTAGTTGAAATTTCAATTCTAGTTTTTGAAATTGGCACTATAAGCCCGCACCCAAATATGGGATAAATGAAATATGGGTCCTTGGACCAGCGGGGTGAGGGGGTGCCCATTTCTACAAGGGTAAAGCTTTGCTGATCAACAAAGTGAGGGGTTGCACTTTATCAGCCCTGAGGTCATGACTGATACATATCTAATAAAACATTTGGGGGTCGCCACTAAATAATCCGAGATACAGTGGTGACGTAGGACTTTCCAAATCATTGTTTATTTTCATTAGAAATATTCTGTGTTTATTTTAAGTGCTTATAGGATATTTATTACATACAACATACAACAAGAACGATTAGTAAATAAGCAATATTTTGCAGGTATACCAACTAAAATAATACCAAAATGGATGAACTAGATCCTGTAGAAATAATTCTTCCTCCTGAACCGTACCATCTATCATTTGAAGCCTTTCAAAGCATAGTACCTCATGTATTTTTACCGAGAAGATTACCTCAGGAAAAACATATTGGCCATGAAAACGAGCTCCTGGCATCAATGACCGACATCGTCCTAAATTATCCGGCAGTGGTACCAACATCCACTCAAAAACTTTTTCGGGTTTGGAGACGCCTCCAATATTCATCTAATTTAGAACCCGTTCTCATTGTTGAAGCAATTAAGTCACTAGAAGCAAATGACATGTTTGCATTGTACATTCGGGAACAAAACGCCGGCCTTGTACTTGCCATGCCTTCAGATGATGAAAAAAAAGACTATGCCACTCTTTCAACGTTTGTCGCATCATTGCCTAATGAAATAATCGTAGGGTCTTCCCAAGATATCGGAATGGTCTACCCTGAACAATCCATCCGCATTCCATTTTCACATATTTTGCTTTCACAAAATTTTGCTGAGCAGCTCACAACCCTTAATAGCACTCCACTTACCGAGGCAATGTACCAGTCAACCAAATCTGGCAAAGTTTTAAGCGAACCGTATTGGGAAGTAAGAAAACCAATTTTTGTTTCTCAATGGCTGACTTGCACATTGGCTAACGAATTCTCCAACCTAAGCAGTGACGAAGACCTTCCAAGAATTGTCAAAAAAGTACGAGACGAAGTACTATGGGAAAACGCAGAATCCCCTTTCCGAAGATCCGGATTTTGGATGACGCTCAAGGTCGTTCTACAACTGAGTCTCAAGCGTGAACTGGAAGAAATCAATGGCAAATTTCTGTACAAACTTATCATAATGGAAATAATGAGTCGAATTTGCATAGTTTTGCTTGACTCAAAAGATAGTATGGATCTGGACCTAACGATTCAAATGTTGGCTAAAGTTGCAAGAAGACTGGACAAATTAGCAAATTACATTTCCACCCACAATGGGTCTATTGCTAATGATTTACTTAGTTTGCACAATGACATTCATAAAAAAAGTGTAGATATCGTTACTTCTATAAGGGAGAAAATGGACAATCAATTTTCGTCGTATGTTGCTAAAGATGAACGGGTTTCGCGACTGAAACCTTTGAAAAATTTAACAATCGAGAAACATTGCTTTCACACCATACCGGAAGTAAATAAATATATAAAATATCGCGAAAAAGAAAAAATCAAGGAAAGAAAATCAGGTAGTCTAACTGGTGTACCAGATCCAAACTACATCCCAAGATTGCGAATGGCGGACCAACATTGCCCAGACTTAATTTTGTTAAATGCCTCTGGAGAAATAGAACTTGGATTTGCATTACACGATATTGAGAACTGGATTCAAAATAACCTGAACAATTATGCCAGTGTACCAACCCCGGACAAGGTAACCTATCTCAGACAATTGACGAATAATTATGCACAGAAGGCCAAACCATACTACAAAGATGACCTATGTGGAGGAAGCGGGATGATAATGTCTCTTTTGAAGATTATTCAAGTACTGGACATGATTGCAACCGAAAAGCATCCATTACTGAAGTCTCACCACACTGGAATAAATACAAAAATCATATCACAATTACTTCTTCCCAAAAGGTTGGATTTGGAAGCTGCATTTTTACTTGAAAAATATTTTGAGAATAGAAATGCTAGTAGCTATGATCCGTCTATCATCGAAGAGAATATGGTCACTAAAATTTCATTTTCCGCCAAATTTGCTGCCGAAAGTGGAGAGATGCAAGATGTCAAGTTGAAAATACTTGCAGAAGCCGAACAAGCAATTTTAAATAAAACAGCAGAATTGCAAAGAGCCAGGGCAAATGTTGCCATCATGATACAGCAGTACAAGAGCAAAGAATGCGAATACAAATGGGACACAAACAGATGGGGAGAACGAAAGAGGGTGCACTCATTTGGTTGCAGTAAATGCAACTTAAAACAAAGAATTGATGGAGCACGCGTTGGTATATTACGAACGTCCTCTGCCTGATTGTCCTATATGGCAAAATGCTGTGGTATTTGAATTATTAATTCCTTTGGAAATCGCATGTCTTCGAGATGTCTCCCATTTATTTGTTTCGAAATTCTGTAAAAGCGCCGACACTCCAGAAGAAATCCAGACACATGGAAAGTGGCCAAACTATTCTCCAATAGCAAAATACAGCAACCATTTCCAATCTCGAGTACATCTTAGCAGCACAACAAATACTTATTTGACTTCTCACTACGCTACTAACGCTGCCAGCTTACATCCAGATAACGATGATAGCCATTTTGTTGTTAGTAATGGATACAACTGTACTTTTTATGCAAATCAGAATGACGCCCTGTACAGTGCCGAGGCAAGAGTAAGTGTCAAGGAATTTTGTACTTACAAAGTTGAGTCTGGATCACCGTACGAAAACCTACAGTGGACTTTAAAGGGAACAAAGCACACACAGAATGCAATATTGGCTCGCCAGGTTGAGTGTCCACAAAATTTATCATTATCCGAATATGTAGAATTCGGTTCATTGAGGGCGGGTCACCGACTCCAACTCAGGAATATCTTCCGTGCACTACATTCGCAAACTTTGACTTTGAGAAGCCAATCCGTCGTTTCCTTGCTACTTCAGGCTTTGTGGGAAGCCGGACCAGTGTCCGATATAAATAACGCCAAGTGGTTCCGTGAGTCCCACGAGGATTTGACTGATCCGATTTTCACGGAGAAATTGATCTATTTGCTGTTAAATATTCTGAAAGTCCCTGAAAGCAATTGGAAGCATTTGAATAATTTGCTGCTTGTCGTATTTTTTGGTGTTAGACGTTTGGAGCTAAAGTTCCAGGAAAGCACACAAGTTGTTGACAAGGCGGTCAAACTCTTATTGGAATGCAGGAAAATTGGAATAAATTGGATGAACAAAATTGAACAATTCATAACCAAATGTGGGGATACTGACATTGAGAAAACAAAGACTCTGCGAGATAATTTGATTGACGCTGGAATTTGCGCTGCACTTACATTCTCCATTGACCCAAGATTGCATTGTTTTTCAAGGATCATGAGTGATATGACCTCTGCTACAGATTGGTTGAAAATTAACGTAAAGATGGACAATAATATTACTCTGAGTACGGCTGCCGTTACAGCTATGACACCTATGAGGAGAAACTCGCTTCGAATGGTCCGTCGTGTTGGAATCCGCATAGAAAATTCACTGAATGATTTTGTAAAGAACAATATTCACGATTTGAATCCATTCGCAATGGATTTATGGGAAGGTGCAAGAAACGGAAAGTTTGGGGAATGGAAACCTCACGAAGACCCTGCTCAGCAAATTTACTTTGTCCGGGTTGAAGTGCAGGATAAGCAAAAGCAGAGTGTACAGCACTATATTCAATTTGATTTAATTCTGGGAAGGTTCCTTGTGGATGGCTGTCGTGTTGCTCGTCTTCCAGATGATGTTGTAAATTATGACGAATTTCAAAGGGTCTTTGGAGGAACTGTGTTTGAAGTTCAACCAACGGGAACAAATACTTACTGTACGGTTACAACGTATCAAGGATGTACATATTTTTTTTCAAAAGTGGATGCCAAATGGATAATTGAGGAAAGAAGGAACGATGGAGATGAATTGGAACTAATTCCTCATACATATTTCAAAACAGATATCCCATTTTTGCTCATGAATAATTACAGTCATTGGTGGAATCGTAAAAAGGAAATCGTCGAATTCAAACCAAAGACCTTTACCTGCAAAAGTTATTTTGAAGATCCAATTGAATACATTTTGCGACTGGATTCCAGGTTACTGCAGGAGACAAAAACTGACAGGAAATTTTTGGACGTTTGCAGCGGTAGCTATGATGCCATAGCTAATTTTTTGTGTAGGTTAGAAGATAGGAAGTATATTCATGTACTTTATGACGATGACGAATCAGCGGTTGCCCCAAAACCTCAAACCACTATTGAACTCCCCCGAATGAAACTGCACTTCAAGCTGACTCTGAATTTTGAGGTAATGTCGCACGAATACGAAGGAATGAAAGTTAGTCCAGAGCAAAAGTTAGGGGTATTTGTTGGACTGAGACAGGGACTACTATTGGAATCCTGCAGAAGTATTTGCGAGGAAAACACACATCTATATATTATTCCACACGGAAAAGTATCCGTGGCAAATGATAATAATGTTCACGCACATCAACATGTGTACATATCGTTAGAAACTTTGAGAGAGCCATCATATTTCGTTTACGAAGTAGACAAACGGTTTCGCCAATTGAATGCTGGAAAAAACTATTCGGCATTGTTTTACTTGGCGTATCTGCATGCTGTGACATCCTCACCGTTCCCTGATCCATTTACGGGGATTACCGGTACTGAGCAAGCGTTAAAAGTATTACAGTCAGGATATTCCTGGTCATCCGAACCATTTTCTCAAGAAAGTCGGCAAATACTTAAAGAAATATCTCGACTATCTCCTTTCCGTAAGTACTATCCACCACATTTGAAAATCATGCAGACAATATCTTGGCCATCTGGGCTTCCGTCATCTGCTGCACAGGATTCTTTTCGCTTTGTAACCAAGAAACTAATCAACGATAGCAAACGTTTAGGATTTTTGCATTTTGAGAAGGAAGAGGAAGTCAAAACAAAAAATAAGGATGAGGCTGCAAACTACTTTGGCAGAAGAGCGCATTGTAGATACACTGTTTACAATCCCAACGCAGCCATTGATCCTCTGTTTGAGCCATGTATGGCGCTTAATGTAGACATATTATCAAGGTACCAGGGAGTTGTGCACTTTGACAATTCGTCTAATGCGTTGAGAGCAATTTCGTCCCTTGGGCACTCCTGGCGATATGATGCTCCCGATGACGCTGAAAAACTTTTAAATGAGCTACTAACATTGGATGATGACTTTCTAGAATTGGAAGTGGAGAGATTCCAATTGCATGAGCAACCTATTGAATACTGGTTCAATAAGCCGTTAGCGAATCTTTGGATAGGGTTGTACAATATTGCCCGCAAGGAAAATTCAGTTGAGGAGAAAGCAGAATGGACCCTATATCTAAGTTTGATGGCAATGGGAAGAAAAAATTTGGATTGTTTACACATTCTCCAAACTGTTTCCTCCAATCCTGAACAATTCAAGAACATAAATCCACCACCTCATAACCACTATTCCAATCCCAGCGAAAGGTCTTTCCAAAGATCCTGTATAAAGGAAATAATTGAATCCTGCTCAATTGGCATTAATAAACATTTATCAAATCATGGTTACTACAGTCCAGACTCGGAGAACTCTGATGTTCAAAGACATATTGACCAATTAATGAAAGAATATCGAAGAGATGTGGCTGCCCAAGTGGAACAATTCACAGACGCGGTTAAGGACGCGTGGCCTTGTAATAGTTTTAATGCAATTAACCGCCCCCACACACCGCTAATCACGCATATTGAAGTCACCAAAGAAATTACGCCGCTTTTACGTAAGTGGTTTGAAAATCGAGAACTAGGATTATTTATAGGACAAGTTGCAGAAAAAATCAACCTACTGATGTCACAGTCAACTATGCTAACTTTAGCAGTTGTGAATATCAACGAAGTCGCGGATCAACATATCCACCATAAAAAATATGAGGTCAATTACACAGGCAAGATTGTGAGTCAATTCCCATTGAAAGTAGAGAAAAGCAAATTATCTTCTGATTTTGGAAAATTTATAAACGAAACGGACAAAATATATAAAACTGGACAATTTCCTTGCCCAATCGTTTCCGACAATGAAACTGGGGATATTTCCCACCTACGATATAAATATTTTAAAGCAAAACGTATTGAACTCTGGACCAAGTTGGAAAGGTTAACGGTACCACCAAAAGAAGCACATTTAGTAGCCGCAGGACTGTACCCAAGGATTACCCCAACGAAAATACTGCCCTTAATTTTATCGAAGCCGAATGCCTGGTACCCCAGAAGAAGACTTTTTGTGAATTTGATAGGGGCCATCGGAGTCATGTGGACATTGGAGCAACGAGAGCTTCGAATAGTCAGGTTTTCAACCATCGGTCCATCAATGGAGGTAATTCTTCAGCGTGAGTTGGAGTCCCTTCTTCATGTTAATTGGAGTCCCGCTATTCATCCCGAATGGCTCATTATTGAATTGGAGATGAATATGACTATTAGAAGAATTCAAATAGAAGTTACGAACAACATGATCCAGCCTAAGGGCGGAAAAAACAGTGTGATGCAACTAAACATGGGGGAAGGGAAGACCGCTCTCATAGTACCGCTTTTGGCTGCTGCTTTAGCAAATGGAGAACAATTATGCCGCGTCACAGTTTTGAAATCGCTATTTAAAACTAATTTGAATTCATTAAGACAGTGCCTTGGGGGAATGTTAAATCGCCGTGTATACACATTCCCTTGCCGAAGAGATATGTGTATTAAGGCAAATGAAGCAAATATTATACTGGAAACATATCAAGAATGCCTTCAAAATTGTGGAACCGTAATGACCCTTCCTGAATATCGATTGTCATTCCAACTGAAAATGTACGAAACTGCTAAGAATGGAGACTTTGAAACTTCGTCTTCTCTAATGAAAAATCATACATGGCTAAATTCAAATGCCCGGGATATTTTGGATGAATCTGATGAGATTTTGCACGCAAAGTACCAACTAATTTACACGGGAGGGTTGCAGCTCCCGCCTGATGGAGGCGAATTGAGATGGTCTGTCGTTCAAGAATTGCTGAAGAGGGTACCGTTTCAAATGAAAAGGCTACGAAAGAAATTGGGACAACGGGGAGACAGTGCGATTGAATTTAATGACAAGGATGTCAACCCCTCTGAAAGCTTTTCTCCTTGCAGAATTTTAGATCGAGAAATATATCAGGAACTGATTGAATCCATTGCTGATGACTTTCTAAGCAGGAAAACTGGTATACGATTTTCCGATGTTCCTGATGACAAGAAAAGTAAGGTCAAATTATTTTTGACGAGAACAGATATCTCTCGAGCATTGCACGAGGAAGTTTTACAAGATTATGAAGATGCAATACCCTTTAGGGATACCTTGTTAATAATATCGGGCTATTTGAAATACGAAATCCTCCTATTAGCATTAACTAAGCGCTGGAGAGTCAATTACGGGGTAAAACCTGAAGGGAAGAGGAAAATGGCGGTCCCTTTTAAAGCTAAAGATGTTGCCGCTGAGATGACAGAATTTGGTCATCCCGATGTTGCAATTTGTTTGACCCACTTGAGCTACTACAACTCAGGTTTAAGTTCCTTTGAGTTAGAAGAATGCCTTAAACTACTTGACAAAGATGTTAGTCCACACATTGAATACGACAGTTGGATCAAAACCATCCTTCCGAAAAAGCGTGTGGATCCGTCAATCAAATCTTACGATCAAATTAATCTTGATGATTCTGCACAATGGAAGAATCTGAAGACAATGTTGAGTAAAAATATGAAAGTAATCGACTATTGGCTCTCCAACGCAGTTTTACCCCGGGAAGCGAAACAATTTCCAGGAAAAATGATGTGCACGGCATGGGATCTCTGTTCTTATGATTTTGCGAACATTGTTACTGGATTTAGTGGAACTAATGACTCAAAAGAATTGTTGCCACTGCCGATTTCTCAAAACGATTTGCCAGAGCTAGAAAACACAAATGCTGAAATGCGACGAATACTACTTTCTCAGGAGTACGAACCGTTACCCCCAAACATCAGCGCCATGGAAATTATAAAGAAGCTTGTTGCAAGTAAGATTCCAGTTTTGCTCGATTCGGGGGCATTGATGCTGGAACTAAACAATGAACAGGTAGCCCAAGAATGGCTAAAACTTAGTGACAAAGCTGCAGCTGTATATTTCAACACCAAAAATGGTCTTATGGTTATTGACCGTCAAAATAATAAAACAGAATACGAATTGTCACCTTTTAGAGAAACACTTGGACGCTGCGTGATTTACTTGGATGACGCACACACAAGAGGCACGGATTTGAAATTTCCACGGGGCACCAAGGCTTGTGTCACTTTGGCTGGAGGAATAACTAGAGATAAAACAGTTCAAGCATGTATGAGGATGCGGATGTTGATAACCGGAGACCATTCGTTATGTTTTTGGGCATCGAAAGAAGCCGATAACGGAATCCGAGCATTATGTAAACCCGATCACCCTGTTTCAACCTTAGATGTTGTAAACTGGATTTGCAAAAATAGTGAGACGTTTGAGAAAGAGGGCTTAGTTCATTGGTCTGCAGCTGGATACAATTACACTCAAAAACATTCTGCTCACATTCTGATAAACAATGAACTTACCCCCGCAGCACTTACAAACCTTAGCGAACTCTGCACCGACCAGGAAATGCTAGAACTAACGAAAATTTACGGCCAAGTAAAGAGTGAGGAATATTTAACGTCCATTATGGTACATCGTTTTGGTGGTTTAATGATACGGAAACCAGAACTCCTGATTCCTTGCAAAAGATGAAAGCTTTACTAAACATTGGAAGTGTAATGTCGAAGACTCTTCAACGCATCACATCCCATATCGCTGATAAGAAAAGATTCGCCCAACTATTGGAAGAAGAGCAAGAAAAGGAACTGGAACATGAACTGGAAGATGAAAAAGAAAAGGAAAGGCCGCCTTCCCAGGAACCAGCAATTCCATATTTGGATAAGCAGATAGCAAACTTAGTCAAAACTGGATACAATTCTAAAATTGTCCGTATGTTAGCTTCAGCTAGAGTTATTGCACCTTTACCACAAGCATTATGCAATACAAAACTATTTCCTTATGTGCAAGAGGGTTGTTGGGGAAAGGACATTTTTGCAACAAGAGACTTTATCCGAACAATTCAAGTAGCCAACACTTCGGATAATCAAGACGAGTTTCTTCGACCTGTGGCCTGGATAGTCAGCTTTAGAGTTACAGGAAAACTGGATGCGAAAAGTAGCGACATTCAAAAGCCGTCAATCCTTCTCGTTATGAGCCCATTCGAAGTTGACGAACTTCTCCCTTTCCTTCGTGCCTCGAAAGTTACAGTCCTTCACATGTTTTCACCTACGCTTTTTCCATGTACAGATTGTATGGTGAATATTCCAGAATTAATGGTCCCATCTTCACGATTGCCAAATTACATTGTTAAGGGAGATTTAAAAGCAAAGCTTTATGCTTTTGCTGGATCTTTATATTTCCTCAATGAAACAGAAATGGAAGACTACTGCAACTTCCTGGCATTCAAGAATGGAAAATTTGCTACCAGTGGATTGGTCATAACCGAAAAGGGTGACGTTTTGGAGAACTCTCAAAGCGTGGTTTCGGGATTCCTAGAGTCTCCGGTGCTGTTGATTAAAGGCATCATTGAAAGACGATACGGATTCCTGCCAAAATTATCGCATGTCTCCCTCATTATCGTTGAGTCTAGGAAACCAGCATTTGATGGCAAGTGATACGGAAAACATTTGCTTATGGGGATCCCGGGATCGCCAGGTAAATAACTAAACAATAAAATTACTATATAATCTCATAATATCATTACTTGGCTATCACATCATTTAATACAATTTAAACAGTTTGTACCAAACAATAATTATACAAATCTCATCTCATTTATTTCGACAGGTAACTTGAGCTGAATTCACCCGACATCAGAAGATAAATAAGGAAAGTCGAAAATAACTAGAAGTATTAAAAATAGTACGTAGTTATTAGTAGTAATTGGAATAATTATTGTAGTTTACTGCTTATAGTAGAAAATATAGAGTCAATTTTGAGTATTGTTCAACCTCTCACCGTTCAACCGTCAACATCAACACGGTAGTTGGTGTATAGTAGTACATATGTTAATAACGTAACTAAGTTTGGTATTAATTATTACATTTAGTAATATTATCATTGATTTATCATAGCATTATAATTAATTGCAATATTACATTACATTTATGTTCTTAATCTTACAATTGTAGTACGGACTTGCAGGATAATAGTATAATGCATAGATTATTGTACTTACAATGCCCAATAAACTAATTATCTATGAAATATCTTCAGCTGCCATATGTGCTACTTAATTGGCTAGGTACATACTTATAACTTCACCATTGTTATTAATTTTAGCCAGGTAATTTAGTTCAGGGCATTTTTTAAATTCAGGCATATAGGCCCAAGTTAAATATATGTACAAGCCAGGGCTTGTACATATGCTATATAATAACAGGGCTGCTTTTACCATAACTTAATCTCCCTTGACTTAAAACATGAATTCATTTCTTGCAAATAAAATAGTGCATGCTATATTATATGTACAGCAATTGTACAGCTAGCAAAAGTATACAAGGAAGTGCAAAATTACTGCCTTTATGCCTTAATATTCATACGGAAATTATTGTTACTTTACATGGAAATACAAATTATTGTGGACATTTCCCACTGCAATGTTTTTTGAAAATTAACAGTTTCGAAAATTCTATACAATATTGCTTCATACCAAAGTGGTCGAGATGGTTAAAAATGTATAAGATCGAATGGTATGGGAATATTTGCAATAGGTGATTATGGTAATTTTTATGCAGTGTAATATGTACTAATAGTACACTACACTGTCATTTTTGCGATATATAATGTCAGGCTATACTCCGTTTAACCGATAATTTCCGATAATCGCTTTTGTCATATTTTTTTTTTCTAATAATCTGCGAAATGGTTTACTGCAGTTACTGCGGAAGTTCATTTTTGACCTCCAATAGAATGGGTTACATAAGGTTTGTCAAAATTTCAAAATATAAATAAAATGTTGTATTTACTTGCGACTGGCTGAAGTTTCATCCATTTCGGTATCAACGAAAAAGTGGGTCACCTGGTTAGTTTTAACATCTAGCTAGACCGATTCAAAACCAAATGGTGCAGTTCATATTATATACAGCATATTATGCATATACAGCAATTATATTTCTTAACAAACAACAATATATATGTAGTATTTGCCTCCATGAACGTCGTGTGAATGTGAATTGACAAGAAGTTAATCAAGCATTCATAACGGAAGAACGGTCCAGAACGTAAAGCTGTTTAGCTACCCTCGTTAATAAGATTGGTCCGTGGGTCCGTCCAATTATTTCATAACAATTAGTCTGTTAGGTATGACGTGAATGGGGTGGGGGGCGTCGTAATCCCACCATCTGATTCTAGTGTAATGAGTGTTTCGCATTTGTATCTATTTATAGACCTATTCTATTTATATTCTATTTATAGATTATGCATTTACAACATATTATATACCACGTAAGCATAATTTGTGCATACTACTTAAGGGGTTTTTGTCAAGTTTGTGTTTGCACTTCCACTAATATATTTGAAATGAAGGCCATTTATGTAATATGCAAAAACCTATAAGAATAGCATGTACAGCATGTTATGCATCTATGTACAAGCATAATCATGATAATGATTTATTAATGTATTCCCCGTGTAGTACTTGGTAAACATTATGTAGTGATAGCACAAGCACACAATCTTTTTCTCACATCATTATTGTTACCTATATAATCTATGACAAATCCTGAAGTTAAAGATTAGATTGGGCCTATATTGATATGTGTCTGACTGGCTATGTTAAAGCATTTATGGTTTTGTTTAATAAGTTGAAGCATACGTGCACACTCCGTCATTGCCAATTCCATTGCACTTCAATAAACATAATATTTTGAAGCTACTAGTGTCTTAGCCTTAATTGTCCTGCTATCTGTTTTACATCTCAAAATTGTCTGGGAGCATTTTTGTATAAATAAATAAATAAAGTCTCACTTTCAGATCTTTATATAATTCATACCCTACAAACATGTCAAAGGTCAAGAATGTTTTCATTACCGGAGCAAACAGAGGGCTCGGCTTTAATCTGGTTAAAGAGATGATCTCCGTACTCCACCCGGAAAAGATTTTTGCTACATACAGAGATGCAGACAAAGCCCAGGTTATAATATTAGTATACCTACTACGCTACGATATCCATACATCATTTAGGAGTTATTTGTTATTACGTCTGTATTACAAAGGTCAACTTTTAAATAACTTTGGATTTTATTTTTTTTTAATTAATTAATTTATTTATGTGTAAAATAGGAATTATTTGCTCTGGCCTCAAAAAATTCAACTGTTCATCCAATTCAGCTTGGTAATTAAAATAAATACTAAGAATAATGATTATACATAATTGTTTTAATTCGGGAACATAAAAACATTATTTATAATATAATTAATTGCATAGATATTAAGAAAAATAAACATCCATTGTTTTCTATTTAGATGTACAAAAATTGACCAACATCGACGATGTCATAAAAACCGTAGACAAAATCACCAACGGTGCTGGCATAAATCTTTTGATAAATAATGCTGGGGTGCAGGATGCACTCGCTACATTAGCTGACGTGAAAAAGGAAAAATTGATGGAAAATCTTGAAATAAACGTGGTTGCTCCAATTCTAGTAACACAGGTAGGTAGGCTAATTAATTAGATTCGTCCTAAAGATAAACCTTAAAATATGGTTATTATAAATAAATAAATTTTGGGGTTCTTCAGGCATTCCTTCCATTATTGGAAAAGGCCAGTGCAGCATCTTCAGCTCCATTGGGAATTGGAAGAGCAGCTGTCGTCAATATGTCAAGCCGGTTGGGATCCATTGGAGAAACAGAAGCTGGTGGTCCTTATGCCATATACCATATGTTGTATCCCTACAAAAGCAGTAAGGTGAGTTGTATGGTGCAGTCAAGTTATTAAAAAAAATTGGATAACATATTAAGGGCCATGAAATTAAAATAATTTTATTAAAAACACAGGCTGCTCTAAATATGGCAACAAAGATCATGAGCATTGAGTTCGGCAAATCTAAGATAATTGCAGTCGCTATGCACCCCGGTTGGGTCCAAACTGATATGGGTGGTGAGAAGGCACCGATGACCCCGCAGCAAAGTGTACAGGGAATGGTCAAAGTTTTGGAGAGTCTTAACGAGTCACACAACGGAAAGTTTGTTCAGCACAATGGAGAAGTATTAGTTTGGTAAAGCAAGCGTTTGCACTCAATATATTCCCCACAGTGACGCTAATTACAAGATTATGGTCTTCGAAAAGAAGTAAGGATAACTATCTTCCTGCAATTATATCATATAACTTTTGTTTCTGCATAATAAGTATATATTAGTTCATAAAGCTGTTGGATACTATAATTATTGCTTTGGAAATACTTAAAAACAATGTAATTAACTACCCCAATATATATGATGACATTACGAATTATCGCTAAATAAAGAAAATAATAATCCAGTGAAACAATTAATTTCCATCGGTCTTTTTCGAGCCTACAGCAGTTAGAGTAGATACTATCTGTATATGTACAGTTTCATAATTAGTTTTCACTTGATACAGTTGATGTACATACTTCTGCTGCTCTACGGTATTCATATAATGAATAGCCACTACATAATACTTAGCAATTAAGCCTGACAAATTAGATTAAAATGAGTTTCAGCGATAATGATAACCTTGAGTTTAGTGTTAGTCTTGCAATAAATATTGTATATTCAATGTAGACTAAATAAATATATTTGGTTTGGTATATGAATATCAGTTATATTAAAGAGTTACTGTAATTATGTCCATCTTTACTTAATATTTTATAATATTTATGTATCTTTTAGATATATTTATGATTTCTATTATATATACGCTTGTACTTTACTTGCACATGAAGAAAATCAGAAACTTGAAGCTGAAGAAACGACTTACGCCGTGTCTCATGTAGGGGAGATATCTGTAATACATATATACATATATACCTATATACTATATACTCTTACTCACTCCTGTCACACTTTAATTTATTCACCTGCACACTTGAAACGAAACATATGATCTGGGTATACCTATACACAAAATAGTTCGTACCGGAACCGGAGCTGTCTATTTGCTTTATAATTTTAAATGGGACGAAGACAACATTTTAGAAGTGTTAAGGTAAAAAATTTCACAATCAGCAATCAGCAGCAGTTTTTGTATGTCTTAAAATATTATATTTGTAATTGTATTTCCACTAATGGTAAATTAAATATTAAAGTAATCAATCTGCGTTTGCCAGAATAATACTGCCTGTAAAAGGCTGTTATCGTGTAAAGATTGTGCTTATACTTTTGTATCTGGAGAATCTGAACTTTGAACAGTTCATTAACTTTTGAATTATTATTTTAGGATTGGGAAAGTGACGGCTTGCTTTTGACCACAGTTTCGGATGAAGCTTCAAAATTATACGATGCTGCTCTAACCCAGATAATCGGGTGGTATAATGAACCACAATTTGATGGACTGGAAACCACCCTAACAAGGCTCAGCAGTAGCGACCCTAATTTTGTGCTGGGTCAAAGTCTTTGCATTGGTATGGAATTGATTACCACTGGGAAGACTTCAAGATTAGACAATGAACTTGCTTCAGCTGTCGATAATTTAGAAGCACTGGCAAATTCACAAAAGAACATGATTTCTGAAGTAGAATACCAACATGCTATGGCTGTGGTTGATTGGTCAATGGGAGATATGTTTTCGGCAGTTTCCAGATGGGAAAATATCTTGACAATCTGTCCAACTGATATTCACGCTCTTAAATTGGCTCATGATACTTATTTCTATCTAGGAAGGGGTAGTCAAATTCGTGATTCAATTTCAAGAGTCTTGCCAATTTGGGAAGCAAAACGGCCACCTTTGCATAGGTAAATACTTTATATTTCTACCTATACTTACGTAGGGGTCGGGTAATAATATATGTCCAAAACCAACCGTCCACTTGCCAAAGTATTTGTCCAATATAATAATAATACTTATATAAACATGTTGTCTTACATTTAAGTGAAATATTACACCTTAATAGTTTACATAGCCCGTAACATTGATAAACTTATTTATTAATTTCTTAAATATACTTTTTTACACATTATTACTACACCGGAAGAATTAGACTTTTGCAAGTGGACGAGTTGTTTTTAAACGAATTATCCGAACACCTTATAGGTATTGTGTTTTCTGAACAAACACATACCTATGTATGGACATAAGTTAAGACATAAGGTTATAACTAATTTTTTATAATTTTCCTACGTCATTTATAAATAAATGTATACGTAATTTTTATTTTCAGCTACTTGTATGGTATGCATGCATTCGGGCTAGAGGAAACCAACATGTACAGGAAAGCAGAAATTGAAGCCAGAAAGGTAAAGGGAGTCCTTAGTTAACATGATTAATAAATTATTATTTTAAGTATTTTAAATTGGAAGTATATAAATATGAATATGTATAAATAATTATATACCGTGCTATAGTACATCTAATAAATAAATTATACAAAGGCTTAACATTTATATATATAATGATTAATTTTTAAAATTTACGTTTTTATTGAAGAGTTAAGGCAAATAACAATTATACAATGGGCAAAACTTGTTTAAAAAGATAAATGTTTATTAAGGGTTTGGAAATGAACGAGTTGGATTGCTGGTCCACCCATGCCCTTGCCCACGTACTGGAAATGGAAGGAAGGGTTGAAGAAGGAATAAAATTTCTTACAAGTACAGTTGACAACTGGAGTCAGGGAACTTTCTTGGCCTGTCATAATTATTGGCACTTAGCTCTATGTCATATCGAAAGAGGGGAGCCCGATGTCGCCGCAGAAATATTTGACCAAGAAATTCAGCGGAGAGCACGAGAGTCCCAATCGATTCTGGATATGGTGGATTCCGCCTCCTTAATATATAGACTACATCTGGTTGGGGAGGAAATGAACATTGATAAATGGACTGAGACCTACAGCCTGTGGGAACCCCATTTAGAGGATAACATAATGGGGTTCAACGGCGCACACATGCTGATGACGTGTCTGGGAGCTAAAAAGTACGAGTCCTCCAAATGCCTTTTAAGGAGCTTGGAAAATAAGACAAATCCTCATTTAGTAGCTCCACAAACTACAAAAGCACTTCTTCAGGCGATGATTGCATACGAAAGGGAAAATTACGACGAGACAGTAGACCAGCTTTATCCTATCAAATACGACTTAGTCCATTTGGGGGGAAGCCACGCACAAAGAGATGTTTTTAACCTACTATTGATTTCAGCTGCACTCAGATCAAGTAAGCAAGAAAATCAAAAATTAGCCGTCCAACTTATCAACGAGAGAAAAAATCTGAAAGACTTGTCCGCACTAACTGACCGATTAGTTTTGAAAAGTCGACAAAATTCCTAATCAACTTTGACTGTTATCCAAAAATTATTTTAATTACTCACTTAGTAACAATTACTTGTTATATAATATGTACCTAATAATTAATGCAATATTCCATTGTGCTTATATCCTGCACTGCCTCATTCTAACTTGTATTGTCGAATTGGCGATCTGTGCCTTTTGAGCTAAATAAATTACAGATATATGTAGTAATTCAAAATAAATAAATAAAGTGTTATATTTTAATTGAACTTAAATTCTGATTTGAAACACATTTTTAAGCAACTATTAGCGAAAATTACCATTAGATAATAGTAAATGAATGAAAGAATGTAACGAATTTGATGGCACTTGAATAAAACATAATCAATCAATCAATCAAAAAATCATCCATCGCAGATTATCAGAGCACCATAATTTAATAATGTTTAGTGCGATACATGTTAGTTCATCTTTTCATAATTAAAATAAAATAGTTGTTATTAACAGTCAATTTAGGAACCACAGTTCAGCAAGAGCAAATTAGCTATTAAAGCCATTGAGCGAAGCAATTAGACGATTTATTTTTAAGTTATAAATGGACAATTATGGAAATTGGTTGGAATATCGCCATCTGGAACTAAATGCAAAAGAAATTGACGATATTCATGATACAATGGACAATATGGCAGCATCACTAAAACTGTACAGATCGATACACTGTATCTTAGAAATCAATATAATAATATATTATGATTTGTCAAGAGTAGCATATATGCAGTAAATGCAGAAGTAAATCAAATCAAATTCATTAAATGGTCAAATATTTTATTCAGCTGCAAATACTGGTGAACTAAAATTGAATCTCTGTATAGTTGACAAATAATACCTCAATTACATTATGCAATCGCTATTATAATGATATGTATCCTCAATTGTATGGGATTAATGGGATTAGTTACATAAACTGAAATTATAAAAAGTGATTCGGTAGCTTTACATTACATTATCATTGTACAGTAAACAAAACATCTATTTTACAGTGCTTGTACTTAGAGTATACAGCAATAATACATTATTACTATCTTTACTGAATTCTCAGTTTGACTACCAATATTTAACCTCAGTTTGAATTATGTGTGTAAGCATAATAAGTATTTAGTTATAGAACTTACATAACTCATTTATGTGCCAATTATGTGATGCGATGGAAGTCAATTTTGCTATATAGTTATCTTTCGGTATTACCCAGTATTCAATTAAACTGAGTCCTCCGACTTCAATAATATTAAAAAACTACTTTCAAAAGTTTAACACAATGTTTATTGTTGCTGCATTATTTTTTTATACAATTAGCACCAAGCCTGTATTTATAATCATTTGTGGTTATCGTAAAATTCTTAAGCCTGTATTGTCACGGTTATTTTTAATACTGTCATATTGATGAAATTCTAGAACTAACTTTAAAATATTCAAATAACAATGGTATTACACAGCCGAGTTCGTTTAACTAGTACAAAATTATTTATCACAACATTATCATAACCACTAACTTACTTTATGACTAAAACTGACTTTTCTTCTCATGTGCTGTTTCGGATTTACAAATAGTTAAAACATTGGTAACATAGGTACATACACTTGCTTAACTGTTTATTCAATTCAACACAGTTTCGACTTAATATTAGTGATAATTATCATACAGGGAATAATGTGACATTAAAGACTAAGCTGGACCAACTCGCATGTGAAAATTAAAACTATTTTGGTGAATTAAAAAGTGGAGGTATTCCATCAATTCAGAAATTCTTCAAAACGACAACAGAATATATTTCACCGTATGTAATTGCAATAGTAGGCCCCAAAGAAGACAAAAAGATTACTTTGACCGAATTAAAAATTCCTGAAAAGGGGTCAGAATTGCTAATTACATCAAAACCCCATTTTTCTTAGTTTCTATTTAACTTATTAGCTTACAAAAGTTAACAATAATAGGATGTGACATTATACACCGCGAAAACAACCACACCGTGAGACACCTCGGACATTTAGAGTATATAACCCCTACCCCTTCAGCCCCTCTTTTGAAAAACAAAATTTTGCAAAAGATTTGACTTTTTTTAATTAGGTTAGGTAGTTAAACTCGAAAAACGACTAATTCCCTGAACATACAGGGAATTAGGGTTGTGGTGTGGTTGTTTTCGCGGTGTTATAATGTCACATCCCCCAATAATGGAGAAAATTAATTGTTAATACGCTCAAACGTTATAAAATATTTACTAATATCAAATTCTAAATATGTCAAATTTTAAAATGTAATTATATAATATTTAGTATAGAAATTGTTGACCGAAATTTAAAATTATAGAACCAGATTACAATTGAAGACACTGACGAGATTTTGTTGTCTACATGGAACGCAATGAATTCTACCGAATCATATGCTGCATGTGGTCTCCTCCAATTTCTGTAACATCTTTTACATATTAAATGTATTTTTAATACATAATCTAAGATAGCACAAATTAGTTTGCTGTAGGTCATTTATTAAAACCTAACTAACTGAGTTCTGCTTTATGGGCATAGTTTTGCAATATACATTGTATTCTGTAAATTGTTTGAAATTTTACAATTTTTGCATTAAATTGTACTTGTAGATAATGAATTAGGAGTAAGATACCTTTCTCAACTCTCATTTAATGGGTAATTAGTACATGTAATTACTATTTTTTGAATGGCATAAACTTGGGCTGGCGTCCTCATCCACCCAAACTAGTATTTTATACATGTCGTCTTACTATTATTGTCTTAACGGCTATTGTCTTACTTTAAATTTTGTTTTAGTTTACTTCGTCACATTAAATACATATATAAGCCTTTCATATTCGAACCAACTAGAAAACAGTACATTCCCTTGGTTAAAAATATGAAAGGCTTGTAGTCAAATCGCACTAATACTGATAAAATTAATATTTATTCGGTTATATAACCACTCGTAAAATACTAACTTGATATATGAAAACTTACATAGTTCCCAGTTAGCTACAGTTATGCTTTACGAGTTAAATGTCCTCCACATGGAACGCAATGAATTCTACCGAATCATATGCTGCATGAGGGATTATCTTTATCTTATGATATTTAACCATAATTAAGTGCCGCCCTTTTGTAGCTAAATGCTATTGCTAGCTTTGATTCATTACAAAGACTTATAACACATTTTCAAGAAACTTCATTGCATATAATGCATCACCACAGCACTATAAGTATATAGGTAATATCTTATAGTATAAGTAATTAAAAGTATCTCTTCATTTCAAATTAAGTTTCAATTTAACTCTTATGGAGACATTGGGTTGGCTAAAGGCGATAGTTTAATAATGTAATTAGAAAATCGGAAAATACTTTTACCTAATTATATTATATTAATATACAATCTGCCTGTCTCCTAATTCTTTAGGTACTTAAATATAATAAACCATGTCAACTACTGATTTTGAAAGTACTTAGTGTAAAGCAGAGTGTGATTTTCTTTCTTGAAAGCAGATGAACAAACGAGACTGAAAATAAAAAAAATATTAGGTTAATCTCACAAATAACTGTCAATTAGTGGAGATAATTTTTGACATTTAAGCAATACATCATGGTACAGTACACTATGTGAGGCAGGGGGGGGGGGGGTTACACTTCATAATGCTTTTAATTAATGGAAGCTCTACATCAAAGTTAGAAAACATATTTTAGCGGGCCGAGCTGATCTGGAAACTCAAAGCGTGAGACTACTTGTCGACTAAATGAGAATTCAAAAAATATACTTTTCTTAAAAATGTGTTGTTCGAAAGTTGTGACGTGTATTAGTTGGTACAGTACAACAAATGACGTTTCCCCGATTTCTCGGGGACCTCCGAATAGAAATGAGACTGAATTTTTTACATCTCATCGCATGAGCATAAACTAAATTGTGTTTCTACTATTAGTATGTGTTGACAAGTTGGCATTTCAAATTGTATGGAGTAAACACTGAAAAAGTACAATTTGCATTTTTCAGCACACAAAACTTTAAAACAAAAAATGTTAGCCCAATATCATGATATACAAAATAAATTGTAATTTAAATTTTTGCAAAGAGATTTTAAAAAAAGTGTTTCTAACAAGGAAGCCGTAAGAAAGTTTTAGATAATGCTATGATGAACTAATTTTGTGGAAATTTTGAAAAGAATCAATTCAAAAATACGGGCGGAACTAGGACACAGACTGGACTGACAGTGCCCATATCAAGGCCACCTTAAGGAGGACTCAATGGTTAGAATATGAATCAGACGGACGCGCGCTTGATTCGCATCTGTTCATATTGAACGT
>JAQFYC010000852.1:0-44664 GCA_034694165.1 Tomocerus mixtus
TTTTCCTGCGGCCAATTTTCGCTGCGGCCTTTTTTCGTACGCGGCCTTTTTTCGCTGCGGCCAATTTTCATGGAATCATTCTGGATGTCCCTCTGTGTTGGAAATTGAAAGAAAAAATAAAACAAATGGAAAATCTCTAGATATTTCATTATTTTCTCACGGATTAAAGATTTTCTACAAAAAACGGCGATGTATGTTTACAGAGCATATAAAATGGAAAATTAAAAACCTACGAGAATATGCAAACATCCCATATGTCTGGAAATATTTAAGTAAAAACAAAAAATAACTTTCTCCTACTTTCTCCGATACAATTATGGAATTACTTAAGATTTTTTTGCATTTTGGTATTACCCCTTCTTATGCAAATGTCGACCATTTAAAAAAATTGCAATTTTCGTAAGCAAACCTTTTTATTAATTGTATAGGTAAAGCAGGGGAAAGTCAGCGCTTTGGCTTTTATGTTTCTTTGCATATTATTTCCAGATTTATGAAACACGTGCATAATTATGGAAAAAACGTTTAGAATGTTGGTTTTTGGAAATATGTCTGTATTTCAATCTGAAGGCATTTACAAATGCTGACGATAGTTTCTACTGATGTCAGACATCTGTAGCTTTGGAAGGAGCCGAGCTGGCGTTGGCCATTGATTCAGGATTGACACCAAAAGTAGTCACAGTGGTACAAAAAGAGTCATTTGTCTGGCAGCAAGTGTTTCTCGGTTGCAAGGGCAATTCTTCCGTAGTCTGACTTGTCTTGCTCAGCAAATGGTGGCAGCAAGCATACGTGGGTGGCATGTCCGTCTGAATGCATTGATTGCTGACATCGTCCACCTTGGCACAGTTAGGAGTAGTATTATTTGTATTTGTAGTAGCGTTTGAGTTTGAGTTGTTTGAGTGTGTGACGAGCTCTTTATCACTGTCCGGTTTGAGATGAGCAAAGAGTCCCAGCTTCCATCCGAACGTTGGACAAGGTTTTAGGTGATGGTGTACATGATTGGTTGCAACTGCCGGGTAACTATGTGAAAATGCAGAGTCTGAAGAAGTGCACGTGTCAAAGCTGATGTTTTTTACATTGTCAATGCTGTCAATAACATCTATACCGGAATCGAATTGAATTCCCTGGGATTCTCGACACACTGGCTTGTCAATATTCGGGGCAGAGATTTTGGAATCTGATGATCTATCTTTTTCCAGACAGCGTGGACAAATCCGTCCCGGACTAGAGGCCACGGAGCTTTTGGCATCATCTGACATGTAGACTGCATCGCTTCGCTGCACACGTCTTATCTGCTTCAGGCGCCATTCATTCACGCGTCCAGTGCTTGTCGACTTATTTCTATCCATATCTGCTGCAGAGGGAGAGCGGGGGCAGCCTTTGTCCTCCTCGTAGATAATTATATCAGAATTCTGACTGGAGTAAGTGCTACCGCCTTCGTCATAAGTATCACTGTAGCAAGATTGCTCTTGCACGACTGGCAAAAGTGGAAAGTGACGTGACAAGTAGCGGTAGGGAACCATCGGCACTGGACCATGTGCTGGACAAAAGGCTTGAGGGGCTTGCACGATATCTGATTCCGTGTCAGAAAATCCACTAGCGGGTGACACGATATCAGAAGCACCAGGCGATCTAAAAAATGCGCAATTTGCAAAAATTAGAACCAATTTTAAATAGACAGTATTTTAAAAATTCTCCAGTTCTTACTCAAGGTCAGGTTTGAAATAAATAGGTCCACGGGTAATTGGGGCAGCGTGTGGAGGATATTTAGAAGAATGTTTCGAAGACAAGTCTTGATGTTTAATTGTTGTCGAAAAGCAACAGCAACAACCTTCTTGTTCTACAGCGTTTGGATCTCCGTTTTCATGTTTCGGATTGGCAGTAGCATCCCCGGATCGGTTCAGACGGCTGTTTCTCTTATGGCAAACGTAACATATACAAAGACCCGTTGTGAGCACAACCAGTGGCCCCATTACAATTATAGCTATCAACGGTGACCGGTAACCTTCATGAAATGTATCAATTAATCAACCTGTACTTTCTCCAAGGTAAGAGTTAATGAAAAATTCTTAATTAATTTCTCTTGTGAAGTAAACTTACAATTTTGTTCGTCGGAGCTGTCGTATTCGGCACAATGAGGCATTCCGTCGCAAACAAGGTCAGAGGAGATACAGTAATTACGAAGGTCGGGACAACTTGAAGTTCCTCCGGTGTGATGCTTCGTAAAACAGATTTGGGATTCTTGACAAGGGAAACGGGAGTTTTTCGAGCAATTTACTGTGAGTGGAAGAAAAAAGAAAAGTTATTCATTTACACACACGTCTTTGTATTGACATAATAGTTCGCATTGCAGTGTAGGAGTTGGGACTTAAGTAGCCTTCTCAAAAGAACGGAATCAAAATCAACAAAGATCCAATGTAAACAAACCAGGAGTGTCGAATTCGACATCAGACCAAACAAGTTGAAAGCCAACAAGCGTTTGAGAGTCATTGACAGGCTTGGATGGCTCTGTGGTAGTGAAGCGAATCAGAAGCCGATTACGCTCTGACAAAAGCACTTTGTCTTCTTCTCCCTGTCAAGTCACAACAACATTAGGTCAGCAATTACCAAAAAAGGAACACGCACTACTTATATAAATGCATACTAACAGTAAAATGGTATTTATGTAATAAATATGTATGCTTTCACTTTCACCACACATTAACGTATAAGCTTTCTCCTGCAGCCCTAAATACAAATAAACCTTAAGGCATATAGTAAGCAGAGTGTATGTAGTAAGTATCAAAGCTGGTGCTTTCACTTTGTAGTAGATAGAAAAGGGATTGGGTTAACATAAAATGTATGTTTCAATTTTGTTTTCAAATAACATTGTAAAATATATTCATGTATTACTATTATGTAAATACGACGTATTTTGTGTAATTTTCAAAGGGACAATCAACAAAATGTTCGAGGTTGATTCATAATGAAGACCAGGACCGGAGAGACTAAAGTTCAGAGAAAATTCGGTTCATTTACCTTATAAAATCGCGTATCCCCACAAAACTTTTTGAGAACTGACTGTTCGTCCAGAGAGTGCTCGTAACCGTCATAGATTCTTAATTGGGCTTTTTGACAATTAGCTTCAACAGAGAACAGACAAAGAGTCACATTACATTAAGTATATTACTATTCTATTGACCAATCAACTATATTTCAAATTTCAAAGCATAACACTACCAAACTTTCAATAATAATAAGGAAACTCTTGGTCCTATGTATTGTGTACAGTATATTCCAGTATATTCCGTGCTATATTTCAGATGGAAATACCTTTAGAGATCATTCATCCTGATTTCACATGCAGTCATTTCATTTTCACACAGGGTTTCGCACTATGTCTATGTCACAAAGTATATATTCAGTGACACCAGGAACATTGACCACTGTGTTTGGCCTTTAGTTTCCACTTTTTTCGTCCCTATAAGTGTATTTTTGTATTTCTATTGGTTCCAATTTAGCATCCTAACGTTATTAGTTTCTTATTCAGAACAGAAATTGTAAAAAGCTGAGAAATTCATGCTTATAGGTATAAGGATCCCTTTTCCTGATGGTAATATGTGCCTGCTGCATATATAACAATAATTTTAAAGCGCATCAATGCTGCAGGCAGACATGGACACTAGAATATAATAAGTAGCCCTTACTATTCATGGAAAAAGATACACACAATATTTACCATGATAAATATGATAGAAACCAGAAGTGTGCTGTATTCGGGCAAAATTTGTTGATATGATGTTGGATTGGAATATTGGAGTGCAAAGCAAAGCAAAGGGTATAATATTCCTACACTGTGTCTCTGACTGAACTGATCTGTACACACTACACACTATCTATCTGTATATCTGCGTGAATTTGGAAGGGGAGAGTGCGAGAGTAAAGGAGAAAGTAAATAGCGAAGGCTGATTGAGTGTGACATGCAGACTCACTGTGTCACACTCCTTTGGCCAACTTGTCATATTTTTCAAAGATCTGTCTTTACACATCTTTATCACTTGAAACATTCAGCTTATTTCGGCTTCCTCACTTTCTCACTTCACCACTCAAAGCAAATTCAAAAATACACATAGCCAGGCGATCCTATATCTAAAATTCATACTCTTTGACTTTATACATATTTATTAGGCAGACTACTATCTGTATGTACACCTCTACTTATTGTTCCTACGCGTGTCAGCCTGTTATCTTATGTACTACTATCATGTTATTTCTGATTTCCCCTTTCTCTTTCATTTCCCATTTGTTGCATTAATTTGTGAAGAGCTCAATGTCTACCTTCCTACTTTCCTACTATTCTCAACCGTCTGTTACCTATTTCAAAAGTAAATATAATACAAAGACTCTGTGCTCTATATACTTTACTTTACTTACAAATATAGTATTTATTTATCTAAAAAGGAAAGCAGGCATTCCCATAGACATTTTCCACTATATTATATTGTAAATATGTATAGCAAAATTATTAGTATGCTGCATTATTGCATTAGCATCCTTTTTGAGATAGAAATGCTATTGTACTGGCTAATGTATATATATTGCATACTACCTATGTGCTAATTTTAAATTAATATACAGTATATAACAGTGAGTAAAGTACAAAGGTAAACAAAATCTACTCTATTTATTCACTTATAACTTTCACTAGTCTCAATATTTCGCTTTCTCATTTCATTCATAAAGCAATTCTTTCATACTTATTGTAATTAACACTCACTTTACACTTTCTCTTTAAGTATAGTACATAACTTTTAGATAAATATTTACAATTAGATGATCATATTCACAGTAGTCCCTAAATAGTCTAGAGGGCTGGGCTATGGTATATGTATCCATAATTAGATAACACATAATTATAGTTTAACTAATCATTTGCAAAAACTTTAAAATGTGCATCGTATCTACATATACGGTTTGCCAAATTAATAAAGTTTACTTTTGTGCCACGCATACTTAACTTTTAGTCCATTTAGTGCATAATTTTCATACATAATATATATTAACAACCTGGTAAACACAGATCAGTATTATTGACTGGAGTTAATTAACAGTGAAGCCTGAGTATAGTTGTAATTATAAATGCCATATATCTTTATAAATACTAAGTATGATAAGTACATGCATCTTATTTACATATAAAAATACTGTTAATAGATATTTTGTAATACTAATAGATGTGTAAGGCTATATAAACGAGGCAATGGGGTTGTAATGCGATTTATATGGCTAGCAATAAAGTACCTACTATATCATGTCTACTTATTATGTATTACCCTATCTGTATATAAGTAAGTATAAAAATGCACCCTTTACTCGGACCCGAACTAATAATAATATGCATACATACCTAGTAACTACACCCATTTAGGTACTGACTTTTTCTCTTTATAATGGCACTGCATGCATTATTAGGTACAAGTAAAATGGAATAAATGTTAACATATACTGGCGCACTGTAATATTAAGCCTATGGGTAATTACGTCTAGGAAATGTATGTGAATATAGCTGATAAAGACAGATTGCAACTTGCGATGCATAATATTATATGCAAAATTACCTTAGTTTCACATATAAGTTATTATTATATACTGAGAGGGTAGGGTAAACTAAACTAGCATACGTGAACTCAATGAACGCTAGAATGAGCAAGAACTGCTTTCTTTTTTACTTTTCTCTGAACTTTTATTCGATGCATGCGGTGCCAACGCGGAGCTTGACTGACTGAGTCTGCCAACTGCCAACTGCCAACAAACCTTTATTCCATGTTCGAATTTACTTACACTAGAAAAAGCAAAGGTGAAAGTATATTGTAAAGAGAAAGATAGATCCTTGTCCTTTTTAAAGTCAAGTACTAGTTCTACATTGTAGTATTGTCTTCAGAACAACCTGACTGATGTATTTCCCCATTGTTGAGCTTTTATTTACCATAGAGAGCCTTATAGCATCTATAGTACAGCTATTCACCCTCATTGAACATTACATTATACTGTACAGTAGTAGGTAGATGGATAGCTTCGGCATTTATATTTCAATCAAGAAAATGAATGATGGCTGGTTTGGTTTGGTTTGCTGGCGAGTAGCATACATACTTCGATTTGCTATGTGACACTGTCTTTGTCTGCTACATAGAATGTATCCTATTATTCACATCAAGTGTAATATGTAATATGTAATGTAAAGCTATTCTTTCCTCACTTCACTCGATCCACTCACTCTTGTCAACCTCCTCCTTTTTCTCGGCTATGGCTACACTCAACGAACCAATAACCAATTGCATTTATGTGATGTGAACTCAAGTGGAATTCTCTAACACAGAGCCTTGTCTTCATCCTGTACATATATCCCTAGCAATTTTTTACTTCTGATAGATATTCCTTCTTTGCCGAACATCATCTAAGCTGGAATGAACGTTAGTATAGAGTAAGTACACTGTAACAGGGGAAGAGAAACTGATATTTGTAGAAATAAAAATAGAAAAGTAATGATCTCTTTTCTATGTGCACACGAGAATGTGTCTTCGTAGAAAATACCATCTAATAATGTAACAAAATATTTATTATTAGATATCTACCGGACATTGTTGGTTATAATTAAAAAAGTGTACACACATACCTACAACAAAATTGCTACTCAAGCTAATTAATTCCAGCTTTCCAATATGTAATACAGGTTGTAAGTTCAAGGCTGTAATAGTACATGCTTACAATTACAGTATTGTTCACCGACATCATTAGAGAAAACACTTTAAGCCAGAAAAATGACAAAATGCCTAAATGCGTTGCGTAATTAGTATTGTAATAGATTTTTCACATTAACTATATCTCATTTATAATTTTGGCCGACAAAAGTCTACTTTTTCCAACAACAAGTGTTTAAATGTTTACAATTATAATTAATTGGACACTTGACTTACCAGTACTTCCCTGAAACTCCAATCTTTGAATACGGACGTAAATAGCATGACTGTATTGAACACGAATAAGCCATAGACAGTCCAATCCAGCAGAATATCCTTTAGGATAACCTGATAAATATGCAAATAATATCACAACAAAATATAACACAATTTATTGTAACATCTTAACTACTTAACTGAATGCTCGACTATGTACAACGCAAATTATATTTAAATCTGCATAATAAATTGCAATAAAAACACCTATGACTAATTTTTTAAGTTCAAAGAAAATAATTTACACACATATTATCTATAGGTTAATTGAGTTACACTTTTTAATTATAAAAGTTAAACAAGCAATTAGATTATGCAATGTGTATCTAGGTATGTACTATGTGAATTAGATTGTTAATTAATTGTCATTTTTCAGTACCAGGAGATGTGATTAATCCTCCGATTCCATTTAGAATAGCTCCGCAAGGCGACGTAGCATTAAGTTTTGGCAATTCCACATTTGCTGAAAAAATACAATTTCACCGTTACACTTAAATAGGTGCTACAAAAAGCGTGAGCCAAAAATCAGGCACATAATGAAAAAATATAGGTCGCCTAATTGCATGTTAGGTACTAAATCACTGGACTTAAGTAGCAAATCACAAGAAAGTAAAAGAAATTGCAGATTTGCTACTTACTATCTTAATACATAATCTTATCTACGTATCACTATATACATTAGAAGTATGCATTATAAACATCGATATAAGCTTTTATTTAGGTAAGCCAAGCAGAGAGAAAATTGACAATTTGACAGATGATTCTGATTCCATGAGGGAAATGAGACTAAAGAATATCAGAGCAACTATTGTTCTCATTCTCATACTGAAGAAACAGTTTATTGTTCAATAATCTTTGTCTAACCATTTGGTTAGAGTGTAAATGGTATAATAGCTGTCTGTCTTACATTAATGATTGAAGATTATACGTAACGTCTTTGGTATTATGGTGTAGCTATGATCCCTTCTACGGTGAACAATATAATATTTGTTTTATACAACCATACATACTTACTTATGTGAATTAAGAGTGCAATGCAATGAACAGGAAGGTATTTCAAGTAGAATATGGACGCAAAAGAAAGTCTTGAATGAACTTTCTGTATAGATTGTTTGTACATTGTATACAGTAATACATTTTTCTTACACTGAATGAGTATACACGAATCTAATAACAAAACAGGCATCATGTTGATGATATACATACCAAGACCAATACATACCTATGTACATAATGTACGTACTAAACCTTCAAATGTTACTATATGTGCTTATTTGTATAAGGCAAAAAGAGAAAGTAGAAAATTGCATTAGCATTATGTGGGGAAAGGAAAAGAAAGCGATGACTTGGCACAAGAGGATGAGATGCGATGATGGATGATGCGGATGTGACTTCTGACACTGTTATTCTTATAGCAAACAGGAGGTTCTCCGTCTGGCATGAATATCGGTTTACTTTTTACCACATATACTCTACAGAAATGGAAATGGGTACATTAAAGTGGTTCCAAGGCATTGAGTAAACGGTAAATATTAATTCAGTTCACTTTGCTTCTATATTTTTATGTACTCGCTTACTTAGTTTACATTTCGACAAAATCTGCTTATATTTTTGAGAAAAACTTTACCAAATTAAAATATTCACCTTATTGTGAATTAATAACAAATTAATGACAATTTAAAGCAATTTGGTCATTTAAAATAAATTCTCTTGCTAAAAATAAAATGTAAGTGTATTAATTGTAGGTAGATTTGTCACGAATATTAACTTTATTGTAAGGGTTGCAGTTTGCAGTGAACTGAATGTGAAGAACATTGTATAAGAAAAAATACCATGGAATGCATATTTTTGTATTTGTGTTGTACTTATTAAGCCGACGGGCTTAGGGTGGACAGAACATGCCAGAACTCCGAAGTGAGAGAATGAGTGTATAAATTGTGGTAGAGGATGAATTAGGCTATATTATACTGTTATTAGGAGTAGATTGTGTATTGAGCTGGACTGGAGGGAACTGGATCGCTGGATTGTATCATGCTGGTACGCTAAGTTAGGAAAGCATCTCTACGTAATGCAGTGTAACTTTATTACAAAAGATAGGATCAAATATAGAGTGTTGGTTAGCCATTGTTAGTTTACAAGGAAGTGAAGCGAAGCCAAAGTGATATAAAAGGAAGTCAAGGAAGAGAAAGTTGTAGAAAGTTGAGCCAAGAGACCTTCATCGATGAACTCGTACGTGGCGGAAAATCCTTCATGATGAACGGCGTGATTGGATCTGAAAACAAGTTCGGCAGTTGGATGGAGCACTAGAATAGGAGCTGGAACTTGGCTCCCACAAAAGCGGCCCCGAAATGTACGCTGGCCACGACTGTCAACGGTGGCTAGTTCCAAATTGTCAGACAAACATCTACATTCAGAAATAATACACCCTGAGTAAATATATTTACATGAATGAATCAAAGTTTCAACAAGAATTTTTCTCCTATTACAAATTCCTTTTGAAAATTCCTATATACTATGGCCTGATATTCTTTTAATTCATAATAGGATTTATAGGAAAGACAGGAAAAATGCCAAACCTCTAATGAATTCAAATATACTCGAGAGAAAATTGAATCCACAGTCACAGAGCGTCCCATAAGTGTGGAAACAATACGAGACGGCAAGGAAGCTTTTGAGATTGGGCTCGAAGGACCATATACATACTCGCATGGTCCTTCGACTTTAAAGGATCCTGTGTGGTTTGTGTGCTGTGCTCTTTCAGTCATCATCAAACACACTCATGATAACTATTTTTATGCAATTTTAAATTTGGAAATTTCGTTTATATGGCATTCGTCCTGCGATTTTTTGCGAGGAAAAGCGTTTACATTATTGTTTTTCTGTTTCCATACTTATAAGACGATCTGTAGGAGGAACATTTACTATTATGCTAAATAATTATTACACTGAAACTGAACTGAAGTCAAAATTTAATCAAGAAAATAATTCTGCATCCCTCCCTGGCTTGGATTGGTATGGCCTGGAATGCATAATGTACATATATATTGATGTATTAAGTAAGAGCCTATAGGCACTATGTATGATTATAAATAGTATAACTAGATTTTATCCTTCGGCCAAGAAAGATGGAGATTAAAGCCCTTAGTATCTTCTTTCTATCTCCTCATTAGTATTACTCTGCTGTGGAAGAATGCTATGGTGCTGTAAAAGTTTTCCATTTTGATACACTAACATAAATACTACATTATTATAGACAAACTTTTCAAACCAGCCAAATTATGCCAGGCCAGTGCATCATTGTATTACAAAACTTGTATCATATTGCGTTTCATTAGTGAATATTAAATGCAACATTAAGTTAAATGGAAAAAGAAGAATTTACACACAATCTCTATCCTATACTATAGAACCTAAAAGTATTTCCTATAGAAAACATTCATTATTCATATATTTATTTATATAGTACATTACCCCGCTTTGTATGGAGCTTCCAAGTCGAAGTGATCAAATGTTATCTTAACTCCCTCCCAGGCTTCACCCTGCGTTTTAATGTAAAATATAAAAATTTAGAATTCCCATCCACAGAACTTTGTTATTTTGGAAATGTATAAGTATGCTTATAATCATGTACTGTATTACTAATAGCTTAATCTTGAGTACAGAAACATAGCACTCAGTGCACCCAGTAATATTCTTATATGTACAATTTACTAATTTTCGGAAACCAGAATTATTTGACTAAGAAATGTTTTCACATGAAAACAAACCAATATTTATCATACAAAGAGCCAAGAAAGGATGTTAAATCTGTTAAATCATATTATTGTGATATTTGTAATGAATGGGTTAAAAATGATTTATGGAGTTGCGTATGCAAAAAACACTGCACGCAAATGGTTTGGAAAAAATCTAGATTTCAATCTGGATTGATACTTTGTAATATTGTAGGTACTTGGAAGCACTATGAAAAATCTATTGTTGCATTAACCTGTAATTTATATCTACAAACGGCATTAGGCGGATAGGGGGAAGGCCATCCTGGAGAAGTAATCTTTCCTTTGCTGGAAACCGTTGACAGAGCAATAAATTGACTACAATCTGTAAATGAATGCAAGTAAATAATTAATTTAGCCATCTTTATTGAATATATACTTTTACAGGACATACATAGCGTACGATTAGTTAAGTTATTCAACTTACTCGCTGCTACTGACGGAGATGACCCAACCACAAGGCATGTTAATAAATGCATTACAAATTGGCAATGGCCAACCAGGGTGAAGTGCTGGAACATTTTCTAATATTTTCTGCCGTCGCGTCGACCCTTAAAAGTCTCGAATTTCACTTAAATTTCACTTTAGAGTCAAGCCATGGCTTCCCAGTCAAAGAATTTCGTTTCATTCTTCAATCTGCAAAATAAAACGCATTTAGGCATTAGAGGAGACATAAAGACATTAGAACAGCGCATCAGATAACATGTTCCCCTTTTAATATCACTATCGTTCCTCCCTACACATTGATAGCCCTTGTTACACAAGTAATTAATTGCCTGGGCTTTTCAGGTCAATTTTTTAGTTATTCTACTTTTTCAGTGTGCCAATAGTAAATACAGTATATTATAACATTGTGAAATTATTTTCTTTCCTTTTTTATACAGAAATACAATCTAAAACTTTCACCCATACTTTCATTGTCCAAACTTTTATAACACAATAATTCCTACAGTATACATCAATCTCCTAGTAAATATCTGTCAAAAATATGTTACACTTAAGAAGTATCTTACGATGCAATTATTTATATAAATGCTACATTACTAAATGCGAAAGATGCAATTACTAACAGTCCGCATATGGATCGATCCCACATACCGGAATTGATTGTTTACATGTGCATATTTAGGATGTGCATACCAACATTCATTTGCCTTAGGAAGATTCTTAAGTAATAAAACAACGGAGCCTAAAACCAAAAAGATGCACACTCACACGGCGAATTATTCTAAACATTTGCACAAACATGCATTGGAATATAGAAATGAGTTTTCAATTGAAATCCATCTCGTCGGCAGAAAGCTGCTTCATATTATTGCATACATGTATTCCATTTCCACAACATTTCCATGACCATGCATGTCAGTCCAGGAAATCATCATTTTTCTTACACACCATTTTTAGATGTGATGATGTGATGTAGGACAATATTGGATTTTGTTTTAAGATTGCTATATAAAAACTTACTGCATGTATACACGTATATATAGTACACCTAAATAGCAACACCCATTTCCTTTTACGTACCTGCAACTCTGGAGAAAGTATATTGCTTATTTATTAGACGAGAATTGCTATTACAACTACTGCATATAATACTAGATTGTACATACAAGCTTCAGCTGCTTCAGCTGTATTCTAATAGCTGTCTACATAAATAAGTAAGGTAAAGCCAAGCCACTAGAAAAGTGAACATCAGATCAGATGAACAGAAGTTCAGTTCAATCCAGTTCAATCTGAAGCGGAATATGAGTTCACTTCAGTGGATCGACGAAGAAATGATGAGTTGGCGTTGTCGGAGACGAACTGAGACTGAGACATTGCCATTTCTATAGTTTCACTCCAGGAAGATGGAGATGGATATATTATTATACCTCGTGCATGTAAAGACAAGATTCAACTTCAACTTCAGCTCTCTAAGACATTCAACTCATCTCACGTCTAGTCCTAGCCTAGGAAAGTAAAGAAATAGAAAAGTAAATAAGTAAGTAACTGCATTTTCTCCAGTAAATGTGAATAAGATAGAGTTTAGTTGACTGGTGTGATAGACTCATCTTCAGATTCCTTATAGGACTCCTCACATTCTTATAATATGTACACATATGGACATAAACACTTATAAGAGGGAACAAGACTGCATTACTTACTTGTACTACATACTTATATGAATAAGTATGAGATGATAGAAAGTAGATAAGGAGAAAATGCTACGAAATCATATAAAAATAAAAGTCGCTTCCATTTTTTGGGGCTAATACGCTTTCCTACTGCCAACTACGTCCTAATATTTACTACAGACACAGTGATCTATCAAAAGAGTGAAGAACGGGTGCGAAAAGGAATTGAAAACTGTGTCTGATCTAACTCTAACTCATTCCATGCCATGCAAAGTCAAATGATGTGATTTTAGAAAAGATGCAATGGCAATGGCTCCTCAATAGACGCAAATGAGATTCGTGATGAAAGAGAAAAAATAGTCAAGAGCTTCACTTGGATGTGGATACGTCCACATACACGCATAAGCATAATATTGACGAGAGAGAGAGAGGGGAACATGAATATGCAGAATGAATTTTGTATTTAAAATGGAAGTTAATAGGTAAAGTTAGTAACATAATAAGCAAAAGAGTGCTATATTATTGTAGCTAATTTTTATATAGTAAGTATTACCTACTACTTACCGGGACTCCTTTATATAAGCAACCATGCATGGCTTTATCAATACTGAGTATATATTTGTAGTATAAGATTACAATGATGTACATCACTGGGATATCTTAACAGATTTATATACATAAACTGAAAAGTGATGGCTCCGTTGCATGTTTCATATTCCATCTAAGCTTGTATGCTAGTTTTAAGCTGTCTAGATACGCAAAGTAGCATATTTTAGTGTTCTACCAAACTCGTGGCAACATGATCGGTGACATGTTATTATGTAAGATTGCAATCATAAAAATACTCAGAAAAAACGTAATGCGCCCATAATAATGTTTCCTAGCGTAAATCTTAATTCGTCTATCCGAACAGCAGATGCACTATGAGGGCCATACGGATGACAATGTTGCAAAGGAAAAATGTATTTAATTAATTACAGTATCCAAAGGTCTGATATGTATTGTATTACAAACTTTTACCTATAGAAGTACTGCCAGATCAAAAATGCTTGGTATTAATTATTTTACTAAAAAACGAGTACCTATGAACACATCAAACATTTTCCAGGGATGTCAATACTTGTGTACAACTGTATAACTGTGTCGACAGAGTTATCACATAACCATCTATTAATTATTGTGTAAATAATATTTATTCTGTGTTTAATAAAAATCATTTACTGATTTAGTTCAACCAATTTCCTGAAATTTCTAAACATTCTAAAGAAATGGCAATAATTGAACCCAGACTGCGGAGACAGGACAACAATTGTGCATATTAACATAATCTGTTCTTAATAATTTAAATACATAGGAGATAAACATGTAGTGATACAGATATAGAAATATTGTTGTGATCTTATGTTATGTCAGGAAATAACGAATGTACTATTGTAGTACCTATAAGTTATGTATCACCGTGATTGTTCCAAAACATTACTCGAGATACTAAATAAATAAGCTTTTAGCCTTTTTCCTAAAAATGCAAGGCAAAGGTGTATTGACTTTCACTCAAGTAAAGATAAACATTTCCCATTGAAAGATGATTTTGTGGATTATAACTGCAGCTCTCAGGCCCTTCAGTTAGTTTATAGATACTAAACTTAGATAAATGAAAGTGAAAATGCTACTTAATACAGGGAGAATGAAAGTTATATCTTTAGTATACTTTTATATATAAATATTTCGCATAGTATTATATAAAATTAATAGTAATACTTCTAGGCTTATATAGACATGCGGTATACAAAGTAAAGTAACGTAAGTAGGTAATCCAGAAGGGGGATTGTTACACACTTCCTACATTCACTCACTCCATTCTCTTTCTGTTGATCTAAAGAACTATTATTAACAATCTTCTAGTTACTTCATACACGGACCGACTCAACTGCACTGAATTCATCCGCCCGCCTGTGTTGGGTTGGTCTGGTCTGGTCTGGTCTGGAAAAACATAGTTATTATCTGTTATTTCTCGCTGACTTGAAGTTAAGTAAAGAAAGTGGACTGCTGCTGCTATATCTAATACTCAAATGTTCTTCCCTATCATTATTACACAAATATAATGTTATAGTACTTGCTTATCTGTTCTTTTAGGGAACAGTACAGTAAAAGGATCCTTGGTTTGCTTTGCTACATTCTTCACTACATACTAATCCTTTTCCTACGTTCATTTCATTGTCAGCTCTAAGAAATGATGTACATATACAATAGTATAGAACAGTCTGTGGATGTATGTAGCTAAGGTGAGCATTAAACACTATTTTCATGTTCTTCCTATTCCTACACTTCACTACTGCAGATAAACTGAACGCAATCAGAAGGAACATTGTTAAATAGTAACAAACATAGTAAAACCACCAAGAAATACTCAGATAGGTAACTAAAGTAACTTCAGGACTTTCACCACGTAAAAACCAATATAACTTCTTACCTTCCTAATTGGACCAGTGGAAATGAAGTGGTTTCTAATCGTAAGTATGTCATACTGAACTTCCTTGTACTTGAACATCTGAACATTGCTTTCACATACAACAACCTATACATACTATATAAATATACATTCGTTGTCTTATTATCTATCTGCAATAAAGATAATAGAGTATCTATATAGTATTTTATGTATGCATGTACTCTTACGCTAGTTATATACCGGTGTGTGTGCAAATACATAAAGATACTTACTAAAAGGGAGAATTATGTAAGATGGACTCATTTCATTTCCTGTATGACATGAATTTTGTTTCCCTTTCTATTTGATCGAAAATTTCTCGTTGAGTGCATTAGTTTAGGAATGTCAAGATAGATAAAAATCAGAGTAGAATATTCATATTGTTAGAGAGCAACTTATGGTGACATACTACGTATTGTAGTAATACTATGTATTACTAATGCAATATAGAAAAGAAATAAAGGGAATTTCTTATTTAAATGCTGAATAAGCATTATTAAAACATAATTGTAGACAACAATGACATGACCTGACTATTGCTGAAGTAATTCAACCGTTCGATAGGTATAGGCACTGGTAATAATGTCTTCAATTATTCTGTAACAAGGTAAGTGTTGTCCTCTGGTACTGTATTATAGTATTATATGGAGCAAAAACTACATTTTGTGCTATAGTGAGATTTGGTACTACTACTAGTATCTTATAAATTTAGACAGTTAAACCGAGTTGGCAATTACTACAAAATCAAAGAGAGAAAGAGAGTTGAAGTTGACTACATAGTAGATTAGACAAAATTGGAGGAACGCAAAGGAAAGCAAACCAAGGAAACAAAATCGTCACTGGAGAAGCTCTTGTGGTAAGATTGCTCCTAAGAAATTAAACCGAATGAAATAATACAGCCGGAGTACCTGCATAAGTATTCTTTCCAAGCCAAAGGAAAGAGTCTATACTTTACAACGACAATGGCCTTATATCTTGATTCGGCATTTGCTAGATGAACATTATACATACATAGCATACTTGATTTTCTTATTCTTGAATTCCATCTCATTTTCAACCATATCGGTATAATTAGCCGAGTTTTCATTTCCGCGTACTAATGTATTCTAAATTCCAATACCGCTTTTGTCTATTTATTTGTTCTCTCAATTTTAGCTTTTATATAGCACAGTAGGTAGTTTTTTTGAAATGTATTGTAAATTGTTATCATGAAACCACGAATTACAAGAGACAGTCTTGTTTAATATGTAGTAGTAATGTCAAAGTTTGATTTTTTTGCTTAGGTGGTTGCTATTGCATTTATGTAGTCATTTTGGCTTGGAATACATTATGAGTGTCGTATATAATATATTCTTAATTATATTATAAACACACAAATAGTATATTTGTCCATTTCTAAAACAGTATAGTAGTATAAATGCAGTTGTACAATCACAATCATGAATGAGTACGCTTGTATTTCCTTAAACTTTGAACTAGAGTCAAATCAAGTAGTCTACATAGCATTACATGGCAGCAGTACCGTTAAGTAGTCTTTTAATCCCATTTCTGGTAACATCAGCAAATCAGGAAGCACCGAACCAATTTTCTATAGATAATACCTAAATACTCCAGTAAAGAGTGTTCTAGAGTAGCAGTTGTGTAAAATGTGCATGTGTTATGCCATACAGTGCAGTACATATACACTACAGATGAGGACAGAGGAAATCTTAATGAGGTCGAAATCTCAAAGTTATTGTATTATACTGGAGTGTTTCTAGTCCTGTTATGTTGTCAGTACGTAGTAATGTAAGTTAAGTAAGTACTCTTGGGCGATTAGATGATTGCGTCATAAACAGCTCTTGCCTATCTTTCTATAGTTGATATAGTACTTAAGGTTCTGTTAAACGTAACTATATAGGGCATTGAGAATTGCATTGTACTTTAAATGGCTCTGGTTTGATTTTGGCTTGGAATAGAAAGCGCGGTTCCCTTGTTCCTTTTCTATTACTTCTATTACTTACTTAGTATTTCATGCATTGGTACATTCGTATACGTAGTAACTACCTTAAAGTAACGTTAACGTTAACGTAGGCAAAGCTACTATATAAATATAGGAAAACCAAAACGAAGGCTCCTTCTGTTAATTTACTTTCTTCTTGTGCTTTCTGTAAAGGGACATTTTAGTTGTAAGTATATTTCCTTTGAATTGAACCGTACTGAATTGACATAGTGAACTGAACTGGCGTGAGTTCTTGTTCTTACTTAATACTTGCTATTAGTGAGCTCGAACTGAAGTGCTGACGACATCATTTCATTAGTGGAATTCTAATGAATGGATACTGACTGAACTGAAATTCCTATGAGTACAAATAGAGTACCCTAGTATTAGTATGTATGTAAGTGTAAGTATTTATAGGATAGTGCAGGAATTGTGTACGATGCCAATCAATAATAGCTTTTGTTTTAACTCTCCCCTCTTTCTACAGATTCTATTGAAAAGCTTTCATATTACTTAACGGTTTATGTCCCTACATTTACCATTTGCCATTTATATTACACAGAAGACTACTACAGAAGAGAACAGACTACAGACACTGAATACTGACTGATTGTGATTCTGAAAGAAAAGTAAATCACTATCCTTGCCTTGAAAATATATATTTCTATCATCTTCCGTAAATACTTCCACTCAGGTAGAGTTTCTTTCACTTTGCTATTTCCTGTCTGCTATAATTGCAAACTTCCTCCCATTTCCCATATTTTTTAAGGATGTTCTATAGACAGATAGACACAACACGATTACGATGGGATAGTGAGTGCGTCCAACAATTTCGCTACATTGCTGATGAATAGAGAAATTTTTAGTTTCTTCAATACTATATGTAATTTGGATGGGTAATATTAGTGTATTGCTTATAAGTTATAGAAGATAAGTTACAAACAATAAAAGTTTTAAAGTGAAAGCAAGCTTTCTTCAGTTCGGATCTTGTATCACTGTCTCTATGCGGTAAATCTAGTTGAGTAGGTATATTTAGAATCTTTAGATAAACTAGCAATGACAACTTTCGGGTTTAATTTACTGTCCCAAAGTTAGTATTGAAAAAGAGCCAGAAGCAAGTTTTAGTGGAGTGTATACCTATACAGAATTGCAAAATATGCATAGCGCTATAAACTAGAAAGTAGTATTTTACAATTGTTAAAGCGAACCCTCAAAAAATGTTGGTACGACACAAGTCAGTCTTCGTTTCTGATACATTTTCCTGGCTGAAAGATTTTACAGAATATTATATTATGATTCGGCAAAAGCTATTCTGATTCTGATTCATTTTCTAAAAGTATATTTTGAGGACTAAATTCTATCTACTCCTTTGCTAGGTGAAAATCTTCCACATCCAAAAATGTGAAACAAAAGTGTTAATTTGTTGCATTTTTAAGGATAATTTTGTGAAATTGATTTCTGCTTTAATTTAATTTTTTGCAACGACATTTATTTAACAAAGATTTACCACTTTTGATATGGCACTAATTATTGTGTAGTCTGCTGCTTATTGAACAGGAATATTTCGAAGGCCCGACTCATTGCAATAATATTAGAACACTTAATATATCATCCCAGTCTGCACATTGTGGTAACTTCTGTATCTACTAGCTACGTGTGTTCAGTGAGAAGGTGTCTCTATTTCTAAATATTTACTGAATGCACTTGCTTTTGCTTTGTTAGTTCAGTTTCCCAAATTTTGCCAAGTATTACATTATCAGCGTAATCACTATAACATAATCAAAGTTGATAGAGTTAGCTAACTTGATAAAATAGTAGGGAAAGGCATTCCCCTTAAATTCACGGACCTGAAATCTGTAAAGGAAGGATAGTACACGAGCACAGGAAAACAATATACTAGAGATACTACAATGTAAATTGTTTGCAAGCGAAAAGTACATGAAAGACATTGCCGAGAGAAAATTGAGACGGCTAGCTAATTAATATGCGAATCACATTAACAGTTCCAAAGGAACTTTCACCTAGAGCGGTGTTTGCTAGATTCTATGTATTAACTACACAACAGACCTGTTTGTAAGTGTAACATTCCATTAAAATCGACATCATATCAGAGCAATCTATCCTTTTGTATACTTGGTATCTATGTTATAGGAATTAAAGAAGGACAACCGAATTTTGTAGGCACATGATGTTCTCAACCCTCCCATAGTTATATCAGGTACCCATTACCCAGTTTAACAAGTATTTAGGTTTTTGGGATATTTTTTAGGCTTAAGCTTAGAAATTCTACTTTAGAGGCCCCGTAATGTTTTAGGTTCCCAAAACAAAAATCGAGAGCTACAATAAATTTACAATAAAAAATCTGTTCTTTGTACCATTACTGTTAAAATTATTATGCTAATAAATATTCTCGAAGGGTATTATTACAAAATGTACAAATTAAAACCAGGTAAGTTCTCCAAGAAAAAGAATTCACTTTAGTATTGTTATTTATAGATTTTTTGTAAATTCTAAGTTGCATTACTTAAAGTCGACATATTGTGTATTGGCATCCAATTTTTACCTCTCAATTTACCAATTTCATGGTTCAACCAAAAAATTAATCAAGCAATGATGTTTAGAGTTCAATGTACAGTAGTGGTATGTTATGGCTTGTTATACATTTAGGAAAGTAAGTAGATCCAACAACTTGCTGCTCCTGTACATACAATTTAACCAATAAATACATTGGAATTGTGATAGGAGATGGATGCGGAAGGGAAATTGTGAAAATGTATAAACTTGGCTGATTGAGGGAATGGATGAGGCGGAGAAAAGTTGAGTTGAAGTTGAATATCTGCATTATATTGTAGTGAACTGACAATGAAACTAGTGGAGTGGCTTTACTCTCCTGTCTCTTTGCTTAGAAAGTACAAAGAGAGACAGTTGAGTTGATTTGAGATATTCCACATCGAAAAATTTTATATCGTGCTGGATCTGCCCTGCAATAGCAATAGTTACAGTCGTACAACTTTTAGTACAACCGTTGTGGAGTGTAGCTACTCATTCAATACAAAATTTATGTAGACACTTTATTGTATTCTGCATTTTATTAACTAGGGTTCAATTTTCCATACTTTTTGCTCTTATGGTTACATCGTCTGGCATAAATTGTGCATATAAGTACAGCACACAAAGCATATTTATAAATTTTACGTAATATTCATAGATTATGTACATACTAAAGGACAGTATTTTTTACACTGTATGTTAGCATAAAGCATAATCTACAAAGCTGTGAATATATCGGAAAGCATATATTATAGGGAAAACAATGTTGTTGCTTTCTCCACTTCCCCTAAATGCAAAATATTCCTATCATTTTCACGTAAACACAATTTTAATTTTTTTCCATATTTTCATTCATTTTTGGAGTACAAGGACTTCTAGCAACAACAATATAGAAAATTTGTAAGGGGACAAAATCGTATTAACCAATTTCTTGAAGGGAATTATCAGTAACTTACGAAAACACAGAAAATTGTTTATAGGATTCACACAATTACATTTTAAAAGTAGGAAAATATGGATAGCTTAAGTTCTATTATGTTTCCAGACTTATGAACCGATCTGTAGGCATGCAATACAAGTTTTATATTTGTACAAGCATTATTACATTCTATGCTGTATGTACACATATTTATATTTACCCCTTACGTACTTTTAAGAGGAGAGAAAGTGAGAGCGGGGCAAAGTACGTACTTTATTTTACATTAGACACACACATACACCCAAATAGATATACATTGGAGAAAGTAGTAGCAGTGGAACAAGTGCAGACGTGAACTTACTGACAACTACTAGAAACCAGACCAAGCGAAGCGAATCCAGCATCCAGCTCAAGCCCAACTAGACGAAACGAACCCAAACCAAACTCTACATCTTCTTTTCGGGCACACACACGTGAATGTAAATAATAATACTGACTTGTCGACTACAACAAATTCTTATGTAATACCGTTTACTCTATCTATAGATGCTTATAAAGCAAATAAATGGTATATACGATATATAAGGACGAAATCATGTTGCTATTGATATATATGTACAAGTTCATCTACAAATGCTTTACATAATGCCTATATACTATACTATACTTATTTAAACATGCCATAGCTCCATTATAACACGAGGCATAGTGGCCCCTTCGTATAACGTAAGCATTGTGTCTCCCAAAAATTAATCCAAAAATTACAAATACATTTATATGAGAAATACCAAAAGGTACCACAAAAAATAGTCTCTATAGGTATTTTTAGCTATATCAACCTTCACTAACTGTAACATAAAGCCCTAAGTGTGCACGCTTGCCTATAGGACGCTATAATACATTGTTGTGATTATGTGTATGGAGTAAATGTTTAAAAAAGTATTTACTGGAGTATTTAAGTTAGTTCCCTCTGGCTTGGGATAGCCTGGCCCTGCATTTTATCTCTTTCTTATTCTACAACAATATATACTTACTAACTGTGTAGAGATATGAATATTATGTAAGGATAAGTATTTCTGTATTCTATTGCACGCTATATCCGATTCCATGCAGTGCATGCTCTGTTTTATTTACTTATTCAAGCACACTACTCATATACTCACGTCTCTTTCTCCCTCTTGGCTTCAAATGCTCTTCTACGGTCCCAGACTTGAATCAGTCGACCTTTAAAAACACTTGACTTCAATAGACTTATGTATACTACATCTTATGCAGAAGGGTTGCACACAATTTAGTCTATAATACATATACAGTGAGTATAAGTGTGTTCTGCATGTGACTTGTAAGTATTATAATAACTTTATAAAGCTGTATATCATATGTACTATATACGAAATACATAAAGCAACATCAACTAAACGCTCCATTTCACTTAATCATTCAATGCACATTCTAGTACGAGTAGTTACCCACGCACGTAGCTCCAGTAGTCTAGTCTAAACATCTAATGGGAAAATTAAGTGAGTGTACTGTATGTACAAATTCAGGAAAAACAAACGAGAAGAATTAGCTTTCACTTCCGCAGACTAAGTAGGTACTTCACATTGTCATAACAATTATCGCCAACTGCCACAGGGTTAATCCACATCATCCGTGAACAAATGCAGTAGTACTACTCTATCCAATGCTCAGAAAACGCTATGCACTACTTAACAGAACATTAAGCTACTTTTTTGCGTATAAATAGTATTCTTATGTATTCATATATGTATGTAACAGACAAATGTATATACTTAAGTATTACGCATTCATTAAAATGGGAACATCATATTTTTGTGGAAGCAAAAATCTGTAAATCTACACTGATTTTGTGAATACATTAGTATGTTGCTACTTAATTTACCTATTTACCACTAATATTTAAGAATTGCCTGAGTATTCATTATTCAACTAAAAGCCATTTTGCTATATGCACAATGCACAGTAATCACTAAGATTATTGTCTGCAAAAGCTCCCATTTTGGTAGACGCCTACTAACATTTAGGTCTATTCGTTAAACGCAGCATCAATTCAATGTAGACTGTTGGTGTAATAGGTATACGCAATATCAATTCAATGTAGGATGTAGTGGTAGTAGGTAAACGCAACGATAGTTCGGTTTAGAGCATTGGTTAGTTGATCATTTTCATTTAGGCATATAAATATTGAAATCGTATGTCGCTGTCTTGAATAAATTCGACATTTACATGACCAGATTCACTGCAAAAAAATAAATATGGTACCAGGATGCTAGCAAACATAGCGTATTCGACGTATAATAACTTGCCTGATTATCTAAAAGATATTCAAGGAAAGAAATTATTTGCAAAAGAAGTAAAATTATATTTACTTAGGCTCCAGATAGGGGAAGTGGTGCTAAAAAATGAAACAGCGCATGATAATGTATGTGATTATTCATGTATTGATGCTGCAGTGAAAAATTGTAATGAGTAAATGAATGAGCCTGCGAAATAATATAAGATAATATATTATTATGTAATTCTAAAAATTAATAATACTGTGTGTTACTTATTTACATGTTAAATATTTTAAGCTATTAATAATAATGAACTGTTGATTTTTTGTCATAATATGTGTCCTACTAGGTTAAATATATGATAATTTCTACTTAAACAATGAATCAATCATAATTGTACCAATACAATCGAGTGTGAACTAATTTAAGCTTATTCTGTATCTTGTGACCAAATGTGTTCAACATGAACATTCAACATGTGAATTGAGGTGTTGAATAAAAGTATAATTAGTATTATTACTTTATATGTGCTTTAATTGACGCATTAATAAAGCTTTCGTTCACTTTACACACCAGCGGAATTATTGCAATCCATTATATAATTATTGTTAGTACAAATAAGGCACAGATTATTCGTCTTTGAGATTCGAGAATTTATGTGTGTCTTGTCCCGTTTAATCTTCATTAATCACTTAAGAGTTTTTGGACTCTAAGTTCTCTTTGCATTGTAATACAACCGCGAATGGCTTTCACTTTTTTAACGGAGCATAGTATGCTAATAAATGCCAGTGTTTCAACAATGTCACTTATGAAAGAGGGAAAGTAGTTTTCGCCATTTATTTACTTAGTACAATGATATTCTTAGAATTTATTTGTATGTGTTTCCTTTCCCGAGCACAATGTGAAATTTCATGCACAGGTGTATTTGCTAACCTACTTAGGTATAGTAGGCATTCAAAAAATCTATGATTTTCTAAACTATCGATAGGGACACGATATGAGCTTTGTGTCAAACGAAATCATTAAAACTTTGTTGTGTTTCATTTACCTGCACAGAATTCACAATAGAAAGCTCTAAGTAAGTGATACCAAGAATATTAGAAGATTATGTATGGGAGTATTGAATGGTGAACAAGAAAATAAACATCGGGGGTTGAGAAAGTAGTAAGGAAGTGAAAGCAAGTGAAAGTAGTAAGAAGGAGAAAAGAATGAGGGAGTTAATGGCTGATAATGCGACAAGAGAGTGACTTTCTCCTCATGCCATCATATTAGTATTGTACACATTTTCCTGTGCACTGTCACCATGAAGAGAAAAATAAAAGAGAAGGTGTGAATGATTTATTGGTTTCAGATCATCAATCACTCAAAAGGTGACACGAAACGGCGGGGTGTCTTCAACACTTAGCCTTTTACACTGTCGCCAGCCAGAATCCAGAACCAACCAGCCACAGGAGTCTAGACTATAACCCAAGAAATGGAAAAGGAAACCACATCATCATCACCATCCTAGCGTAATATCATATTGCATTACCGCATGACATTACTAACGATAAGTACAGTATATACTTACTAATAGGGTACAATGTATGACTTTTAGTGCTTTAGCTTGCTCCTTGTTACAGATATTACATTACCACAGTCACAGATAGTAAAGATTCATTCGAGGAACCTTAAAACGGCAGGCTCTACAAATATTTTGCAAACAATTGTGATTTTGCTATGATTGCGTAAATAAAAATGCAATGTATTTTGACATTGTGTTTTGGTAGGAAAAATTAGGCCACATTTTGATGCTTTCAAAAACATACGAAGCAAAATTAATTAAATAATATTTTTACATACACGGAAATTGTAAAATATCTTGCAAACATGACGATTATTGTCGTACCCAGGTTCAAAGTCTTGGGCTTATAAATCTCTGAGTTTCCATCCCAAAGTCCAAGCCCACAACATTCCATAACTGCTATAACCTCCCATATTTTCAAAGTGAACATCTTAAGACTACAAAACTGATCCAGTGACTTGGTCTTGTTCTTACGCGATTCGTTCCTTCATATCCCAAGATCAGGATGTGCTATATGGTACTAACAAGTAATATTATACCCTTCTTAACAGTATAGTTCTAACGGTAAGTACATTCTAGATACGTACTACCTACCTATTACAAATATAACAAAAATTTCGTTCACTATTATAAGGGAAAGTGCTTTCTAGTAGATTCTACATAGATAAATGTTATTATAGCCTAGTACAGTAGTGAAAGTACACACTCACAAAACATTTATAAGTGTAAATACATCTACTAGAGTGACAACAAGGGTTATACAAGTACCATAGTAGATTCTATCGGTATAAACTTCAGTAGTCAAGATTTAAGATAGCATCAGAATCATAGTGGTAGTGGTGGAGCGAGATGAAATGGATAATGGAGACTTTGGGCGATGAAATGAAAGCTCAAAGTGGGCCACCCTCAGGATCGGTCCCATTAAATGTGCTAAATCCCAGGGAATCCCCACAGCTCAAAAGTCACCAGTCACTCACTCAGACAAAACTCACAGACAAAACTGCGACTATTATTGCATTGCTTTCTTTCCCTTTCTCCCAGGTAATACATATAACTTCTAAATAACTACACATATATACAATAGCTTCCAAAAGTATTTATTATAAGAAAACACAGATATATTATTAGGAACATGTACTAGACATTTACCTAGACATCTTTTGTGACATTATATATTGTTGAGGTACATATCTAATATTTATTTTCTTACTTGTACATGGAGTTAACCTTGTATTTACTAGAATTTACTAGTTTGTTGTATTTCTACAGAAGTATTACAGTTTCCAATGGATTTAGACAATAATCCTGGAATTCCTATACAATTTAGACTTGATATTTGTCTACAGTGCTTAATTTTTTGGCTAGACTAGGTCTAGAATTTTGTCCTAAACAAACTATGGGGAAATGTACCTCTTTTTTGCTTTCCCTTCTTTCTTGTTTTCATTTTCTTTGAAAATCAAACTGAGTGAGTGAGTGAAAGGCGGATGAAAAAATTGGAATGGAAACCGACACTAGGAGTGCACGTTGTTATTGGTGTTAAGGGTAACTGTGTTCCGCGGAATCAGAAGCGACACTTGGACGAGACCGGCAGTCAAGTCAAGTCGAGTCAGAGTCCAGTTGTATAATACATACTATACATGTGTAAACGTGTGTAGATTCCTTAGATTTCTTGCCAGACCGGCAAAAATACAGGAAAGTACAAATACAATATATATTTATATGCAGATATATATGATGTAGGCACCTCACATGCAGCTATCTTTGGATTCATCGTGATTTTCGATTGTAAAACTCTTTATTTTTGAAAGAAAGCTATTAGCACTTCATAAAATTGTAAAGTCAAAATCTTTAGATCTAAATAGTTTTATCCAATGCACTGAGGAGTTTTTATATGATTGGTCATCAGCTTATTTCTCCTTTTATTAACTTTCACCACCATGAATTATGCATAGGCACACACATTATTTTACAAGGAGAAAGTCTGAAGGACAAAAATATGTGTATAACATCTTTGTGCGTATGAAACCAATAATTCTGCATAGACTCAGCTAAATGCTAATAAATTGCTCTGATTATCTATTTCGTGAAATAAAATATTTGTTACATGAACTCCCTTCTTAATTTTTTAGTTTAAATAAAAAATATCTTTTAAAAAAATCCTATTAGATTGGATCTTGTTATAGCTTCCACCAGCCACCAATATGTGTATAGCAAAACAACTGCATGTATCAACATGAAAAAGTGCGGATTATGGAAATGAATGACAAAGATACTAGCTCATGTAAAAAGGCCCAACTTGGCCAATGTGTCAACTGGAACTATATGCCTATGACACAATTCAATGTATCTATGGGTTGTAATATAGGAAACAGATGATCAGACTATCGAGACTGAAGTAAAATTGGCTACGTTACGTTTTATATCTACGGTTAAGGAAATAGTATATAAGATAGATAGATTGTGTAGTGTATGTAATATCTATGTATACATACATAGTAATACGCACTGGGGAGAATAGGGAATAAAAGAGAGATAGAAGCTACTACATACATAGCGACTCTTAGCTCTAATGGGATTCTTGATCCAGCAATCCAGCCATGACGTTTACTACTCTGACTCCTACTGTTCTCCTCTGTTCTCTTTCCCTCGGCTTTCCCAACTTTCACTCTCTTTTCACTTTCACAAACCTCGCCGAACGATGGGAGACCAAACCAAACCGAGCCCAATGCAAGTAGACGGTGCGGGACCACACAGTGTATGTGCTATATTCTGTCCTGTAGTAGTAAATAGTAGAAGTAGTCAACAGAAAGGAACACTTATCCTTTCTTAAAGAATTTACTCACTCACCAAGTCGTCTAACAAGATTTAGCCATGCATAGCTCATCTGAAGACGTTTTATTAAATTCTCAAACGGAGACAACACGTAATTGATCATTAGAGCTTAAGTAGTCCCTGTTTTATTGCCTTGACTTTCACCCTCGCGCTCCTTACCTACCGAATACACTTCCTAAATAGGCGGAACGAATTTTTATACAATGTTTCATGCTCAAGTGACACACACGCTCACTTACGGACCACCAGATAAACACAGATACATACTGGTACATGCGATACATACACTTCAGTAGCACTAAGTCAACAAACACATTTTTCTATTAAGAAAAATAATGATACACACTGTAGAACTGACATTTCTGCCTCAAATGAAGTGAAGAACATATATATTCCTTTGTTCTTCTGCTTTCTCTCATGGTATGGTATGCGGTGGTAAATATCTTTGATATTTATTAAACCAAATACTTCATAGCTCGTTTCTTTTGATTAAGTATTTCGAAGTTATGGAAATATGCTATTATGGCTAGAGAAAATACGAGAATCTGCGGTAAAAACTATGGAATCATGAAAATTTGTAAAACAAGCTAATTACAATGTGTTAATTAGAATTAGGTCAACCTGTTTAACACAATGTCATCCCTGTGAAAGTACCCAATTAGGTATCCATTATCTTATGGCCATTGTAATGGAAAAATATATTTAAAGCAGCGTATTTAATTAGGGACATGGTAATTTCTGGAGAAAGTAAATTTCAAAGTGCTTTCACCGTAATAAGGATTTTTTAGTAGCAGGAATGCATATAATGCTCATTTACCGAATGCTAATCTCTTACAGTTCAATTTCGAATACAAACTATATACACAACACAAACTACAAATACAATTACATAAATTAGGATAAATGCTTGGTAAAAGCATCAATAAATATTATAGACAGAAATTGTCACTGAAACTTTTTCCTACTAATGTTCCATACTTTCTGTCGTCCGCTTGTAGTATTAGTATAACCCCTACATTTTAATACATACTAGCATACCGTATACACTACACGTTCGCAATAATGCAATGCAACTCACGACAGCCTTTTGAGCACAATTCAATCTCCGGTAAAGAAACAGATGAGAGCGGTCAACTCAACTCAACACAACTTCAGCAGGGTTCCTTATACTACACTGCACTCCAGACACAACATAATATTCGCATCATCCGTAACTTACACTTGAGAGAAGAGGAAAGTAAAGGAGACTACTTTCACCTAGAGAATACGAGTTGTATCTTGTATCCATCCACATGGACTACAATTTGTAATGTGAAGTATTTTGTACTGTGTAGGAGCAGAGGGAAGAAGGGTTTGGTTATACGCAACTATCTGTATTTATATAGGAAAGGAAAAGAGGAGACCACAGAACTTTGTTTACTTTCCTTTGCTCATCTCATTTCACCGCAGCTAGTCATCTTCTTCATCAAATGGGATCTTAAGTACATAGACAGAGAAACTGGAGTATAATCTATCCTTCACTACATTCTGTCTGTATATCTGTACATACTACATAAGTACAACACAAGAAACTATTTCCTATATTAAAAACTAGAGAATGAGAAGAGGAGTGTGGATATATCTGTAACTATTGTAGTATAGTTTGAATGTATGTACTGTATACTGTAACTGAGTGAAGGGAAAGGAAGCCATGTCGTGTCATGTTTCTCTAAATCATCACACCAAAATGACTTGACACGGTGACTTGACTTTTGTTCATTCTCAGGGCTAGGATATCGGATGGGATTCAGTTCAGTTGACTTTGACTTGCAGAGTCAACACTGTAATGTTAGCAGTGACAACATAACGAGACAAAATGGAATGATGGGATCTGATATAATATGACATGACCTCAACTTAACCGAATACTAGGCCCAGTACACAAACTCAATACTATACATACAACAAGAGAAAGTTCTCTTTATTTATGCAAGACAATAGAGACTTGTTTCCTTACTATGTACAATATGCATTGTATATTTGGAACATGTGTCACAGGCAAGAAAACCTTTCAGGCCCAAGTGTACATTTAAGAAAAATTGACTAAAAAGAATTCTTAATCTATCTTGAAAGTTTTCAGAATCTATGATATGATATGATATGCAACATCTACTTCGCATAGTTAGAAAATGTATGTAATGGGCACTCTAGATATTTAATAATTTATTACTTGTTAATGATTTGGTATGTATCAAAAATCCAAACTACTGTACTTGTAAAAAAAACCGATAATGACTAAGAAACAGGTAGACGCCAGAAATGATCTGCCTTAACTTAATAATATTTCTGTATATTCAGCAGACTATCCAGATGCACACACTTTAAATATACGAATCTTCAGCATACAAATCTAGTTTGAATTATACATCATTGTGCCTAGTTGATTTTCCTGACTACGACACATATACATCCAAAAATGCAGTACATTACGTAAGAGTGGCTAACCAAACAAAAATGGAAATGAGAGCTGAGTTTACTTACTTATACGTATTATATTACATATTACATACATTAAGAATGTATTACCTGTGTAAATTGGATTGATGTCAAAGCGAGATAATAATGTTTTGCCTTGCTTCGACTTCATTCCTCAAACCCACAGTCATCATCATTCATGATCAGTGACGAAGGACAATCCTATCGCCCAATCCCCTAATTTTATATGCAATGAGAACTAGTGATAATATTTACATAACTAAATTACATAATATGTCAACGCCAAATCTAGCTGCCGGCCACGGAATAAAATATCTCCACATAAATTGCTACATTAACTAAAATAGATTTTGAAAAACATTCCTGGGTTTGTACTATGCGGATGTTGAGTAAGTAGCGGAAATCAACGAATTGACATTTACACAAATTAAATTATGACAGCGTCTGGTACTCCTACTCACAAATCCCATTTTTACGAAAATAACTCACAAAGGAATGATGAAAAGTAATGTTTTTCCCATATTAGAAAATATATCTATTGCGTTTTGGTATTAATGTCAACCCACATGTATTTAAATATGTGCCCACTTTACTTTGATGCTTATCTCATGCCACTCATCTATACATTATCCTATTTATATTTACTTAATCAACAGTGCCGAGTGATCTCTTGATTAATAAATCGTTCTTTTTTAACCGAAATATAAATGTATATGTAATGAAGGTTATTTTTCGGAATGCTTGAGCATTTTAATAACTTTTTCCTTTGAAGTAGTGTTTACAGGGAATAAATAGTAATCAACTGATCAAGTTATGAATTAGTCATTGCAATATTGATATTCAAAGACATAAATAGTAAAGAAACGATCCCAGCATAACACGAGCATGAGCATGTGAGTCGGTTTACATTTGAACTTGAACTGTGTTAAATTACCTACATGCATGCTTAGATAGGAAAGTACATAATATTCTTTTCAATATTTAATATAGAATTTATTGTCCGTTCCGTAGACAAGAAGTGACTTATGTAGTAACTCAACTTCAGAAACCTTATCAGTTTTAATATGACACAGCATCACAACACTACTATACTGTTTATTTTGCAAATATGTTGTATGTATATGCTATAGCTTCATTATATCTTCATTCACTGAAAAATTCTTACAACACAGAGTTTTTTGTGTTACAGTATATAATGTAAAGAGGTTTACATAACAGTTTTATACTCGTAGTATTCAGGCCAGGCATACCGATTAAATTGAATTGGAATATATGTATTGTTTTTGCATTGAATTTAACCGCATTATCAACACAGAGCCTTAGATGTACGCACTTACTTGTATGATGAATACGTTCCACACGAGAATGCATACGATAAATACGTATACATATAAGTAGGTAATAGAAAATACCTACTTGAGTGAAAGCATATAGAAAATGCAATTAAATTGTCTAACGAAGGATACAATCCTATATCTTCCGCAACAGCTACAGATAAGATAACCAATAATAAACTACATGAAGATACATCATATAATTCTATCTGTAGTACATTACATATTGCTCACTAGAAGTCCAGTGATAAATTATATTTACAAGAATGGAAGATGTAATATTGTTATATCCTTATACAGATATTTATGTACAACAAACCGTATTTGTTGGTAAAATTGGATAAGTAAGTAGTAATCTGCAATATGTATAGAGAAATTTTATCCCAGCACGCATGCTACACCATAACATGTCAGTAAATGCAATGTATAGGGTCGGCCACTTGTTATTATATACCAAGGTCCATATAAATTGTAGCTAAACTGGCACTAACAGTTTGCTAGATATGATTTTCAAGTTTCCGAGATTTATGCATTAATGAAATGACGAGAGAAAACCTGGACGCTGATTCTGGACCAGACCAGGAATGGATGAAGTATGCACTAGCTAGAAACATACCCCAACAGGGACTCCTATTACGTACCTTGATTTGATACACAGTTTACAAATAGTATATAAGTATTCGTGTTTTAATCCTTTATTATATAAACTACTATAATTGAAAGGAGTGTGTTTATAGAGACAAAGATGTTGCAAAATTAAACTCAACTTTATAGATGTTAACTAAATATGTACATATATTCATTAATCTACAGAGTAATAAGTAAATGGATACGTTATGTATGTTTACTTCCTTCCAATCCAACATTGCATTACGTGAAGAATATGCATTGCATTTTGCGTAGTATGTATGTATATGTGTGAAGTTTCCATTAGTATGTATTTTATAAGGATGTAACTTTGGAAGATTATATTTTATTATCCCCCTATGCAGATATTGTAGATAGATGGGGAATTATGTGGGGAGCGATGTTGGTTGTGGGTTGGAGATTATCTCCAGACTGAGACTAGAGAAAGCGGATATGAAATAATATGATGTGGAGAAGAGGATAATACACAAATGCTAATAAAGCATTACAGATACTCTGCCCTGCTATAAGTTACTGTGATACATGTATGGATATTTTAGATATAGTATTATTCTTACACAAGACAACAGAGTAAAACCTAACGCAGTGATGAGAATGCAGATGAGACTTCCAGACTAAAACTAAACGAAATATTGTATTGTGTTCAGTGTGCCTTACGTAAAATATATGCGTTTTGATGAACTATAGCGATCTCGTGAATTAAATTATAGTGGCTATAATATAAACATCAATGTGTGGCATATCTATTGGTATCAATTATGAGCTATATGCACTATTATGAATGTTTAGACATTATAATTTAAGAGAACTTGTCAGCGTTTGGTTTATGTCCACGCTTAATTCATAGTTGAGGAAGATTTTGCAACAATTGAAAATTACATACTATTTTTGGCTTTTGAAATAAATAGATAATAATTTTGCTTTAACGAATGATTAATTATCATCCTCCCCATTGAACTGCAAATAGTAACTATTTTTCTGGTAATTTAGCCAGAATCTAATGAATCTTTCCAAATATATTTAGATACTATAAAAATGCAACATTCTTCTCAAAAATGGGGAAGATGTGAAAGTTCTTATGCTTTCCCTGGCAAAGTTGGTTCATTGGACGCCTACAATTATTGCACATACCAAGCCATGTACAATATTAAGAATGGCCAGAGTTGATTAAAGGTGGCCTTGCTAGACTGCAGACTCACATCTTCAGTAAGGACGGATTTCTGAATAGACAATAATGGTGATGTATATTTCTGCTGGATTAGTTACCTAAAATAACAAAGTCTAGTGCGTTCCTCTGTCTACCTACAACTACATTCTACTACCTCTTTATCTATATGTATACTAACGTATAAGATAATTATAATGAAATAGAGGTACATAAATGGGATGGTAGTACATAAGAAGACAAAACATAGTTTAATTAATGATGTGGAATGTGCTCTTGCATGAATCCTCCTATGAATTTCTATTGCACTGCTATTACTAACTGTTTCCTCATCTTGGATTACATACAAAATATGTATCTACAATAAATAATAATACGTACCTATACGCCTACAAGAACCAACATAACATTATTAGTACATTAGGATTTTGTTTGTGTATCTTCAACTTTACGTATTTATTACACCCCTTACCTTGCATATCTATTGTCTTGAGTACTCCTATTTCCCTCTTTGGTCCTCGACTATCTAACACTCTCCTTGTATTGAATTACTTATTACAGCATTTAATATTGCATTTCAATTTAGTCCTAAAACATAGTATACAATATAATGTTTACAAACAGCATAGTAACAATTTAGAAATTACGTTCTAATAGTCATGTTATCTATTTATTATGTTCATAGGGAAAGGAAATTATTGTTATTCTCCTAATAAATACACAATTGGTAGAGTAATGGCTGCGAGTACTTACTTAAATTGATAATGCACAGTATTCTAATGATAAGAGCAACATTTTAGTTTATGTACAAACACAGTACACTTAAAATATTTGGCAACTCAGGATTTATACATGTACGCTTTCTTCGACTTTCTCCATTTATTAAATATCTCCCGTTTCGATAATTTCAGAAGAGTCTGTATAGTATTTCTTATAACTTTTTGTTAAATGACATCATGTTTAAAATCTGTGGATTTTTATGATCTAGGTAAATGGGCTACTTACTGACACTAGAAATTTTAAAACCAATGTCTAAAGCATATTTTGAAATTTTGATTGTGCCTTATTATTTTATTTCAGCCCAGAGTTTGTAGAAAATATAGCAATATAAAGTTTTATATACACAATCAATATGAATGAACGTTTGCATTTGCTTTCTACCAATATTTACTTAATGCAACCAAAAAGGAGATTTTTTACAAAAAATTCGAAACATATAAATACTTTCTGTTTTACATGCACATTCCATAAACGTTAGCTGCAGCAATAGCAGCAGTACTTCTGTTAGTAGTTATCTCATTTTTGCATCGCATAAGAGGAAAATAAAAAAGTTGTAGTTGTACTGTAGTCTTAGTCGCGAATTAGCTATTCCGCTTCCGTATACATTTGCTTGGAGGCAGTATTGTGGATGTTTGTTAAAAGTTTCCCTGCCTGAATACATAATAATAACTTAATTCATCTGAAAATAGAGTTTTTAATTCAATCACGACCACACAAGCACAAGTTTGTTTCTGTAGACTACGTGGGGTGACTGCAAATATTATGTATTCAGAGATTATAATATTCTGTATAAGAAGAGTCATATTAAGCTGTATGTCTCCCTCCGTAAGTAATGTTTTCTTGTTTCTTTACGTAGAACCATTGGAATTGAGAAATTGAGAATGCAGATTATTATACAGATGTAAAAATTATGCAATTCAAAACTTTGTCTTGGATTTCAGTTTTTATAATCCGCGAATTACTAAAAGCATTCTGTTCTGTAGTACTATACTTATCTATATGTATACATAGTACATTGCATTACTAATTAACATCAATAGCATAAGTTTGGATGCAGCAATTTCTTCGATTATTTTATAGTATTATACTACAAGCAATATTGTGTATGTCTCTGTCTCTAAATACAGTAGTTAGAATTGGGTGGCATTGGCTGGTTGTGTAACGAGTTGGTAACAAAAATGGTCACCAAAATTAAAAAGTTAATACCTATTCTATTACAGTGATACTTTAAAAATACATATTAATTACCAACACAAATGCCAAAAAAGTGCAACTACAAATGGGACTAATAGTCTAAAGCCAAAATGAACCAATAAACCCAAGAGAACATTTTAGAAATAGTTGCAGTATGTTGATAGTTCTCAACGGGATTCTCAATTCTCATAAGTTAAGACTCTCAAAGAATCTACAAGAAATTGTGGGTTTGTGGCAGGAAAACTGTACCTGTAGAACAAATTGTCTTAATGTTTGCAATTATTTTAGTCATTACACAATTTTCTCATACATTTATCCACCAATGGCCACCAACTTTTAGAATCCCTCTCAATAACGTCTCTGGTTATTACATTATTGGTGTTCTGTATGAAAAAACTTTTGTGCTATAAAAGGTCATGCTTTACACGTACATACGAAATTAAAAATACAGAATGGAAGATTACTTCTGTATCATCTCAACTCTATCTGGACTTTGGCCGTCGCATTTTTGTGTCTTTACTAATCGAGAGAAAAGTAAAGATAAAAATGATGAAAAAGATGAAAGAGAAAAAGAACAGAGTGGAGTTGGCTACTAAAGTTATCTAGCCTAGCGATTTTTATCCACAAACCATGCTGTCATGTAGTCTTAAGTTTATTCGCCGTCTCGACTCACTGTAGAATAGAACAGACCCGACTCCCGACTCGTCCGTTGTTTATCCGCTATTTCGGTGTGGAAAGAACATAGGAGACGTTGATCGTCTTTCCCCATCTACGGAAAAGAATTGTGTGATTTCCTTTTGCTCTTGCTTTGGCCAGAAATGTGTTACTTGCTATTACAGCTACAGCTACAGATAGATTTATAGATAGTTCCACTTTCTTCTTCTGTGGTGTGGTCTTCTGGTGATGGATCAGATTCAGATGGATGGGTGAATGAATTGGATGGAGATGGGATTTTCTCTCGTCTTGTCTTCCCTTTCTCACTCGCACATTCGTCTTCACTCATTCCATTCCAATCTTTGTACTAACGACAAGACAACTTACAAATATATACTTTTAGACTTTCACCGTTAACACTTACTATTTATACTACATGTTTCATAAGCACGGAAGCATAGGGAAAGTAATCCAGTTTATTTTAGCAGTTAATTTACAGATTATGGCATCTTAAGATTTGTTCTCGCACATAAAATCTTTATTTTTATAAATAATGACCACATTTTCATTGTAAATCGGGCAGTTATTTTTCTTTTCACAAATTCAAACATATGGGAGAACTTTATCTACATTTGTAATACTGGGAAATGCTAAAGAATTTAGATTAAATATTTATACAGTTGGCGTTGGTTAATTATGTATTGTCTTACCAAAATGTATTTAAATACAAATTCAAAATGTTTTTCAACACAGTAGCCACGTTTAGGATTTAAAGTAAAAAGGAAATCCTAAGTATCTACATCTTGCAAACACATTGCATGGAGAAAGCAGGAGAAAGTCTATAGTTTTGTTGCTTGTGTTTCCAGACTTACGAACCTTAGTGTGTTAGAATAAAGTCAGCATACCGAAGATGTTAGAAAGTATGTAGCCTTTTTGGTATAAAATGTTCTAAAGTCATGTCATGACACAACCAACCTAACGATAAGGCAAAAATACAAATGAATGAGCATTGAACGTAGCGTTGTGTTACAAACAGTGAAATAGAAAACCTCGCTTCTCATACTAAATGCATCTATTTGTATTCCCAAATTCTTATTACGTACTTAAATAGTTACATTGTGAAATAGTCTGCTTTTACTCTCTTTATGCGTAGGAGAACTAGAATTAATAGCTAAGCGTAAACTATTATAGTAATTATAGTAATTGTTGTTGGTTTAGGTGTGCTGGGAATAAGAAACCAAGTTCAGAACACAGTCGTTTAAATCCTGGAATCTTATTACATTTGCCATTGTAACAAAATGTTTATAATACACTGGAAAATGATTTTCTTGATTGTTTGCATACAAAATTTTGAATATTGGTAGCTTTTTTACCATAAAATCAATATTTTATTTACTTTATCTGTATATGTGCAAAAAATTGCAATGAAAACCTCTACCAACAAGTAAATATTAAGAAAAACAAGAGAAACTGATTTTACTTGTAACGTTATGAAGTAAAAGATAGGGTGAGAAACAGTCTAACATATAATTTAAAGACAATAGAAACATTTCATCTGCTAGGTACTCCACAAACAATCAATTAAGTTAACTACCAGAGTAGTTTTGAGTTTTGGCGAGAGTAAAAGAGTTCTATTAAGGTTACATCACTTTACATTATTCTGGCCAGGAGAAAGCAAAGTACTTTCACTTATCTTTGCTAATTGTATATAAATCCAGATTGCCAAAGTGGGTATAGATCCCCTATATGCAATTTGCAATCTATGTATAAATAATATATGTACAAGCTAATGTACATAACGCACTGCTGTAGTCTGACCAAAACTAAATCATACCATACCACCAGACTACACTACAACTACAATGCACAGGAAGTTAACAGTGTTAACAGCTTAACTAATCTAAACCTTTAGAGATACCTAATGCAAAAATTTGTGTGCATTTTCTATTTATACGGATATTCTTACGGGCTTATAGTATAGAACTATGAAGTACTATACTAATAGCATTACCTACACTTAAATTACATTTTATGCTTGTCTAATTTCTAGTATAAAGTTGAATGTTGAATGAAACAACTCTGTCTAAAGCCAGACGCTTTGAATCTTTGAATGCATCGAATCAGATAGGGATAAAACTAGACTAAAGTGTAAGTATTGTGGTTCAGGTCACAGTCATAGCTATTGGTTTAGCTGTAGAGGGAAAGAACGTGGAACCGAACTCTTCTTCCATTGCATGGTTTTGTTAAGGTATGCTATAAGGACGTATGGTAGACTGCCTTAATATTGTAGCGTAAATGGTAAAACTTGCGTAATGTAAGTAACTAAACTCTTGAACATTGAAGATAAGGTACACTTTGGTTTTCTAAATGGAATTAGCATTACTAGGCTTATATATGCCATAGTCAATAAATGTTCTTTAAAATTGAAATACCCAGGGATACTTTTCGCCGAAATCAAGCATTCCTGTAATTTTAATTGAATTGAGTTGATTTGATCTAATTAAATACATTGTATTGAATTTTATTTATTACTCATTCAATGATATATGGATGCAATATGTAGCAATGGAAAATCTTGAAATGTTTTTTGAAGTCCATATAATTCTTAAATTGGTTCACAATATCAAGTCCCTCCGATGGGACAGGGAACACCGAAGAGTCTAATGATTCGAATTTGCGTGTATTTTTTAAAACAAAAGTTTAAAGTGTGTATATAATTCACTAACTAAGCAAATGCAAGAAAAGTTTCCAATTTTGCCATCCAAACCAACAATTTATGGACAAAAATGTCACAAAATTGTATCATTCCATATTATATCTGTAATATTTAGTAGGTACTAACTAGTCTGCAACAGATTTAATATTGAAATCTTTCACATTACTAATTGTGTGATGTGTTCTTTGCTCCAGTTCCAAGGGTAGCGTTTTAGTGAAAATATTGCAGAATATTGAAAGATATATAAATCTGCTTTTACAAAAAGACTTTCCTGCCTTATATATCTTCTTGACTACGACATACATGTGTACCAACAATAATAAGTGCATCGATAAGTAAGATGTGCACGTTGTAGTTGTATTTGTAGCACTATTACTATAGAGGTAAAGTAAATGTATCTAAAATTCTTGAGTTTCGCCTAGCAGATAGTAAGGAATGAGTGTTGAGTGAGTGAGTGAGTGCGCCTTTCTAATTACTGAAGCGCAGAGCCTTTAGCTTGAGCCCCTTGCTCCTGCTCCTACCAAATCAAATTTCCGAGTTGTCAAAAGATTGCTTCTTGTTGCCTCTTGCTTTCCTTCTATTACCAACCAACTAACTCTTCGTCTTCTACTTCAACTAACTCACTTGCTAGCTATTGCTACACTCTTTCTCTACTTTCTATACATTCTGTATGTAGTAGACTAAAACTGAACTAAACTATCTGTATATTACATACATATACACTCACAGTACCTATTCATACAAATAGGACATAGAAGTAGCCAAAGAAGAGGAAAAGAGAAGAGAAGACAACTGAACTGAAGTCATAACTACACAATCTACTACAACTTAAGCCACAACGAAGAGCTTACGGCTTTCCACCGCTTTCTCATCCTATTTTCACATTTTAGATGGAAACTCCTTACTAGTCTTGCTACGGCCACAGCAAAAGCAAAACTAACACTTATATTTAATATGCCAGGGCATACATACATTCATTCTCTTTATAACTTACATGATGGATATACAGATATGTTAGTAGAATTGTATAACTAGAAGATGTTTCCTTCTAAGAAGACAAGGAAGAGAAGATCCAGACTGACTGAGACAAGCTAAGGACAAGACAAGACAAGCGACGACTTTATACTTCCTTGCCTTACAGATACTTTACTTTAGATTACGTTAGTTAGCAATTGCACTGTTACATACAAAACGTAGAATTAAGTTTACTTATTGCTTCTTGACAATTTCACATGACATGACAGTCAAATCTTGTTTTGTATTATTTAATACTCTACTAGTCCACCGGTATCATTTATGACTTGATTTCTATTAACTACATATATACAAAGGTGCATTTCCAATATTTTGTATACTACTGTATTGTACTTTACATTGGGATTTACTTATAATGATTGTTTACGCTATTATTGAAGCAAAAGAAAGGTAAAATGTGTAACAAAGCAGATACATTCAATGTAAATGGAATTGTTCTACATATATAAGGAGTGTTTGGCTTAAAATCTTCTTACTTCTTTACTGGAGATCAAAATGAAAGTGTCTAACCGGACCGGGCAGGGCAAGCCAAAACAAGGGAAAGCGATAATGGAAAGGAAGGAAACTGTAGAATGCAAAAGGAAAGAATGAAACCGAAAAAGATAGCCACAAGCGTATAGCGGTCTTAGTCTCATCCCCAATTTAGTTCAGTCTCAGTCTATCTATTCCAGTTTACAGTGTTAGTGTGTAAGGAAACCTAATTCAAAGGGATATTACTTTATAAGCACCTACGTTTGTATACATACAATATAAAAATAATATTTGACGTTTCTTCCTCTTTTATTACAATAGATAGCTCAATTTTCGGTTTGTTGACACAAAAATATCGAATCGAGTACACTTATGAGGAGGATAAATATATTTTTATGTTTTTATAGATACGTGTGTACTTTCGCAAGTGATTAGTAAATACACAGTACACACAAACACATATAGCCTTGGTCGTTTTAAGTTTATTTTTGTTAGGTAGCAAAACTGGAGAAAGTCGACTTTCCTTTTTGTGTCTTTTTGGGACGAGTATTATTATATCGGTTTGCAGCAGGAGTAATAATATGGTTATGGTAGGTGGTAGTATTCCATCCATGTATATAGGGAATGAAGCTTACTTATTAGAGGACATAAAGGTAAAGAAAAGATGGGAGAAGGAGATTCGATTGAAGATTGTATTTAGAAGTGTCTTTAGAAAGTGCAGCGGAAACATTATTGTCAGTACAGAGAAAGTTCGTTTACTTTTATTACGTGGTTTGACTAGATGGGTTGATTTTGCTTTGCTTTGCTACTTTGTCCTCCTTTATCCCTTCTTCTTATAAATAGATTGCGTGGAATTCTTAAGTCACACAGGACATTATATTGTAGAGTGCTTAGTTGATTTGCACTATTCTATTTATCCCATACAATGCCAAGTCTAGCAATTAAGATACCACAACCAATATGCCTATTACTATGGGAAAATGCCTAGATACAAGGAATATATTAATCTTCAAAGAGTTTCAAGGTAAGTGCATGTGTGCATAAGGTGAGATATAAATTACTAAGGACGCAAAAATATGTACCGATACATATAGGTACACTACAATGAGATGAAGTGTACTTTTAAAGATTATTTTTTGTCTGATGTGGTATGTCATGTAAATATGTCATATTATGTAAGAATCGAGGTCCTTGTCAAATGCACAAATATTCAACAGACTTTTATTTTGACTTATTCTGTATCGCCAGATACAGTATGGGTTTGTCTATGCTGTCTGTCCGTGTGTCCGCGTGTCTGTTCGCACTCTAACTTTTAAATACATCAAGTATTTTGAATTCTGTTTTCAGAATTCGACAGAGGAGGTCAAAAGTGCATTGTCAGTGTTTTGGGCCAAATTGGCCACAGCCCTATGGAATTGTGGCCTCAATTTGCCAAAAACGAGGGGCACTGTGAAATTTTTGTGAGAATTTGGCAATTAATGTCATTTTGACTATTTCCATGGATTAATATTTTTTCTCCACGACAAACGTGTATCATTGTGCCACGAAACCATTAAAAAAATGATGGCACTAATTTATTTATTTTAGCACGAAATTATTTGAGCCTGTATAAATGAAGCCAGTCCATAACTGAAAGGTTCAAAACAGACAGAAGCTTGGTGTTGGGCTTACAGCGTTAAGTTACTGTTTAAATTGCAACCAAGTACCGGAAGATCAAACACATTTCTCTTACAATTAGCATCGATTTACTAAATAAGGCCGTCATTGTACAATTCCTGTACAAGATCCACGGATCTTGTCTTTAAAATGGAATCATTTTTGGTGTTATTAGAATGCAGAGATGTGAGCATATCGGCAACACCTTTCCCTTCTTCCACGAACTCAACATCTTCAGGATCAATTTCAGATTCGATTAAAAATATTGGAAGTCCTAACAGATGAGCGATACAAAAACCAAATAATTTTGATCGATGAAATCGTCTCTTTAATTCCTTGACGCAGAATCCAGGAAGTGGCTCCGTTTTCAGCAATTTACAATAATGAAGGAATTTTTCAGCATATAAGTCAAGCATCTCAGTTAGGTGACATTTCCTTAGTTCGGTATCAGTGCTGGAGAAGAACATGTAAGCCAAATCTGTAGTTGGGCATCCTTCTCGAACAACTTGCAAGTCAACAAAAATTACATCTTCGGGTTCTCCAGAAAGTTCATTGTAACGGAAAAGCATATTGTTTCCCCAACAATCTCCTTGAATAACGGTTTTCCATTGAATTTCTAAAATAATAAAATGTTATAAATGAATTATCTAAAATTATTTTAATCTCTGTATTTTCGGGGAATATAACTTATCTTTTCCTCAATCATTGACGAATCATATTAGAAGTATTGAATTTACTTACCATCCTCCTTACAATCGTTTGGCATTAATCTCATGACTTTTTCATATTCTTTATGCGTATGACCAACTCCATAGGAAATATTCAGCATGGCATTTGCTGCATCTAAAAATTTCTTGGTTCCTTGCACTTCCGGAGCATTTTGGCCCAGATGGAATTTCACAATTTCGTAGATCGCCCCTCCATTTTTAGTCATCATATCCGTAAACATATCTTCAAAATATTTATTTGAAAAATCGTTCTCAACAAATGGAAACTTTTCGGTTATATCCGATATTTTATGCTTCTGTTTATAAGCCCAGCTGAGAGCGTGATTCTTGGCCATTGCATTCATGACAAGGGAAACGTGTGCTCGGTCAAAACTTTTCAAACGATCAAACAGTCGGTACCCAAACGTTTTGCGGATATCCACCATTATTATGTAATTGTCAAAAGGTTTGTATACTTTTCCGGGGATGGTATTCCCTTTAATTTCAAAAATTTAATTTCAATCTCAGTTTATGACTTTATAGTCACAAATATATATTATTATATGATATATAAAATATTAGAACAGTTTTAGGTGACGTAAAATAATTATTGTAAATTTTTTACCTTCATCAAAATTAATGGCATATCCAGCAACGAGCGGTGGGTATGTAGGTTTGATAATTTCCTTCATTTCCAAACAATCTTGCATTTCCAGCAATTCTGGAAGATATGTTTTATAAAAAGAAAGTTCCTTGTAACTGGAATTCATGCTAACTAACATTTCCTGCCTGCTTGGATTGTTTGGAAAGCATTTTGAAATTAAGTGCACCACTTCTGTAATGTTATCTTCTGGTTTTCCATTTTCGTTTTGATGGGAGAGAAAATGGACTTCAATTGCGTACATTGTACTGGAATAGTTATCGCCCACCTTCGTCCCATTGGTTATTAGAAACCTGTCAATTTTTCTTTTCAGAGCATCTTCTAAGAAATCTTTCGTGATAATATCCTCAAACTCCGTCGTCATAATAATTTTATTTGTACAGTACAAATAAAATTATAGAATCTTAACGCTAAATACGTTACGTTAATAACAAATTGGTTGTTCTGTATTCTGTAGTCACTGTATATCTATCTGTTTAATATAACACTGCGGAGTTCAATATATTATTATGTAAAGCTGAAAATAGGCCAATTCTAGGATATACTTATGCAGGTTAGATGAGATTAATTTTAATGGCTTAATGCTGTATTATGTAATGTAAGACTTAATTATCTAATACTTTTATCGAACGAAACATTCTGTAAGCTGCAGATACCGTGCAGAATAATCGTTCGCAATAAAATGAAGGCTTATTTGTGACAGAAGAGACAAAAGGCTACGATAAAATAAATGAAATTGTGCCAATAGCTATACCCATACAGTAGAAAATTGATAAATAACAATGGGTGTTGTTTATTCCGTCACGACAAATGTGTCATTGTGCTACGAAACCTTTTAAAAAATGATTTAATCATTGTGGCAGCAAAACTTTATTTATTTTAGTACTAAATTATTTGAGCCTGTATAAATGAAGTAAACTCCATAACTGAAAGTCAATAAATTTATCATTCTAGTATAATTGTAACAAAAATCATAATATATCATTGCCTTATCTGTCCTAATATGCCTAATATTATTATCATGTTTATTTTTCCATGATCATAGTAATCTATATCCAAATTCTGATATTGGAAACATTTATTCAGTTACATATAAATATTTACACGTTAAGCCTCTAGTATTAGTCTACATGTGGGCCTTACTCGCTCATATAATTTCGTCCTAAAGTAAATAAATTTTTAGTGCCACAATGCTTAGATCAATTTTTATAACCTTTTAAAGACAAAATACCTACCAAAGTAAACTTTTTGACGAACATCCCAACCTCATAGCTAGTTTATTTTTTAAATGCTACAGTACCTACGTAATTAATGTAGGTTTCTGAAGTTTTCCAATATGCTTCAATAGTAATACATGCTTATCTCATTTATTTCGATTGGATATATAAAATTGTGAAGAACGTCTATAGCACTTGTATCACTGCATGGTAATCGTGGATGCTAGAGGCTACATTATCCTTATAACAAGCTAACACATAGTTTGTTTTAACTTTTTAAAGGATACTCGATACTTAGATAATTATGCAATAATTTATCTACATTATATTATTTCTACTGTTGCTATGTATCAACATTTATCCAGCATGTGATGCTAGCATGTAAGGTTAAATAAGAACATGTTATTACGACATTTATGATCCTAAACCGGATCTAAGTTT
>JAQFYC010000853.1:0-44660 GCA_034694165.1 Tomocerus mixtus
AATTGATTTCTAATTGCCGACAATGTAATTACCTCCTACCCGCTGTGAGGAAATTGTTCGTTCGTAAATAAATAAATTTCGTGTATAGGTTATAACGGATTGACTTACTTGGAATTTCTTCTCTTCGATTTAGAATGAAATAATATTACGTTGGGAACCTTTTTCCAGATATCATCCGTCTCAAATGCTGTGTTAAACACGCCGTACCATATCAGAAACCTATATATGATGACAAGGACTTAATAAGGATAACTTAATAAATAAGGACAATAATTATAATATTTCTTAGTATACCTATATATTCAGTTGCAATGATAAACTACAATTGTTGAAATGGTTTATTGAAAACGGTATTATTACTATGAGATAAGAAGATAAAAAGTTACCTTGCTCGAGTATTAATCATTCTAGAGTCATCTCCTATATGTAGCAGCCTTGTTATGGTCAATGTTTGGCTTAAAAGGATAATGTAACCACCGCATTGTTCCTGATACCCTGCTCTTAGAGTTGCCTCTGAAGTCTCACTAATATTTCCTCCTGCGTTTTGACATTGGGAAGTAAACGAATTAGTAGTAGAATTTCTAGATTATTACTGAATCATCATAAAATAAATTACGGTATCCAGAAAATATCATTTTACATTTCGGCTCCCAGAAACAAAAATATCTGGTATTGTGTCCTGTAAGCTATAAATAACTTGTAATTCAAATTGGTGGTTTGTTGTGGGAATTGGATTACTGTATTTAAACTAAGCAATTGGCTCTCCCAGACATAATAAATGAATTCAATCTATCGTTAGTTTAGTAAGAAACCGAATTGTAAAAGAAAAGGATACCATTTAAAAATGCAAACGTAAGGTCACCGTTGTAGTAGATAACATATTTATGGGCACAGTGGGGTAACGTCGGGTGGCAAAAAGACACAGAATCCAACATCGCTGAAAAGCGTTCGTCAAAAATAACGATGGCGCAGCTAAAAATTACATAAAATTGCAATTAGGTGGTAGCATAAATGCTATTTTTGCTAGTTGCCCATCATTTTATCCAACGACGGTTCGGGAATAGTTATGTTAAAATACAAAAAGAACAAACCATAAAAATCCCAGAAAGGATAACATTCTACCAGTTAATAAAACACATGCATTTATGTTCTATATAAGTAACAGGAAATCTAAAGAAACTAAAAATAACCAGTGAAATTGAATACTCACTAGGTACTACCAAATTAGTTAGTTTTGGCACGAATATTCTGTAAGAAATGAATTTTGCACTTTACTTACTCTATATCTCCCATTTTTATATAAGCGTCAAGAAGAAATTTCCGCATATCCGAATTGGAATTCCAACTGCCAATTAAACTACGAAATCAATATCAAAATGACATTATTTGCATGCACAGAATGAGCCATTCACCACATTTTGTATAATAGACACTCCATTGCCACTACTTTTTAATATTTGTTTCAGTATGCGAGGCTGACTTATGTAATCACTTAAACGTAATAAAAGAACAAGATATACTTTCAATAAACTACATTTTGTTGCTTCTACCTAATGATATGGTCAATATAGATCCTAGGGGGATCCCCTTATATTTGATAGTTAATATGGATATGTACTATATCTAGGGTGGGGTATTTACATTTGGTAGCCAAGATGGATCCTTATGGTGGCCCTTACACATTTAATATGGGTCCCTATATTTTTTCACATTTGATAGCCAAATACATGGTGATTATTTTGCATTTAATAGTCAAGTAAGAAATATTGAATTCTCCATAAAAACACCAAATTAAGTTTTGTTAAATTTTCCATAGAAAAAAACCAAACTAAATATTGGATTTGCCGATTTGCTGTGCTAGGGCAATATCTCAACTCTTGAGACAGGCTGATACAGAATATGCACAATCAATTGTAGCTATAATAATAAGCCATTTCAAGACGGATGGACCGAATGGACCCATAGTGGTTGGACTAAGATGACAACATTTTAAAAGACCATATAGAGCTTGTAGTATTAAGCTCTCATAAAATTCCAGTGTCATGGGTTTGGGGTATATGGAGATCCATATTTGAATTCCAAACGTCAAAGCTTTTCAACCCCACTTGCCAAATGTTGCTATTTCGAGGGGGACGTTGCTCTAACTATGTGTGGGTGTGGTCGATTGCCTTGTCCTTTGATACGACTCAGTTATTACCCCAGGGGTATATGTACAGAAATTATCAAAACAGCAAATATTTCAATCCATTTTTAGATATTAGCGCAGAAAAACAGAGAGCATTCTTTGGAAGTGGTTTCCTGGTTTCTCAACCCCTTAATAAGTGAAAAAGTAATCCGCCTGGAAAAATAAAAGTTCAGTTTTTACCAGATAAAGTGATAATATAGTTAGCTTACCGTGCCCATACAGGATTTGTATGAATTCGTGCGGAATTTGTCGAAATAAAAATGGCCGTAAAACTCGCCACAAAAAACAAAATGTTACTAATGCTTGCCAATACCATGATTTTCAGGAATTGCTTTATCAATCAAGTACCTAACAATAATTATAATTATCCAAATGTTACCGAGCTAGTTATATTACGATCAAGTAAGTCCAATAAATATGGCAAAATTGAGAGTATTGTGAGACTTGAACAATGCAAAAATGAACATTGAGATAGATAGATTAGATATTGAGAATTGCTTGCCTGAAATAAACTCTTCATTTCGATTCCCTTTCTAAGCCCATGCTAAAAAGAACATAAATAGAGACGAATTGTCATAGGTCAACATAGCCTAATGGGATACTTGTCTGGAATAGAAGGGAAAAACGGGAAATATTCCCACGTAATAGCTGAAAGGTTATAAACATCCGCAGCATTGATAGGGATATGCGTATCTAATTAAAAATTTATTACGCACTCGAATTATTAGGATGAAATCGTACTCTCCCATGCATGTCAATTTTTCAATCATGAATCCCACCTTTATTGATTACAGATATATAGTAGGAATCTGAATGTAGGAAGAAATCTATAAAATTCAGTGGCAATCAGCGGCAAGACTGCGACTGTTAATGTAAAATGAGTAAAATGCTTGTGATCGATTAACCGTACATCAAAGGTAGCAAGTTAATAGTTAATAAAGACTTTTAAGACTAAAAAGCTATCATAATTTAATAAATAGATACACAATAATAGTGTTCATGATGATGGGGATATAGATTACCGATGCGGTGGTAGCTCACCATAATTCAAGCGGCAGCATTTCCATCAAGAATATCAAGAACTCTACTCTGCACTACTCTCTGCCCTGCCTGCACTGCAGCATTCGTAAAGTTGTGTAGCAACATTTCAAAGAATCACAGAACAGAACACCGAACAAGATGCATCTTCTTACGTCGATTCACGTGATTCGCTCTTAAACCAGCCCAGTGGTAAATCTAAATTCTTTTCAGTCAAAATTCCGAAGGGTTAAGCTAAGAGGGTTTGTTTGGATTAGCTTGGGGTATAAAAAATATGTATAGATACTGATTAAATTGCGGTAGGCTGTTGATGTGTTGATTGAACTAGACTATCGGCAAAATAAATTCCGAATAGTTTGGGGACATTATTGGGAGTGAAAAAAAACACTAACAGTTCAAAAAATCCGTAATCAAACAGTATAGTCATTGTAATTGTATCGTGCCCCGTTATTATAGCATTTTATTATAAATTCAAAATTATGGGATCAGCTAGCCAAAATAAGGTGGTTGCCTACTTCTACGACTCCGATGTCGGGAATTTTCATTATGGTAAGTATGGTACGGTATCAACTTTTTCCCTACAGTAAACATAAATATTTTGATGATTTACCTGAATTTCTAGGCATAATTTTCTATGTTTCCTTTTTATATACAAAAAGGTCCAGGGCATCCTATGAAACCTCACCGATTAGCAGTCACTCACAGTTTAGTTTTAAATTATGGTCTTTACAAAAAGATGCAGTTATATAGGCCGTATCGAGCCAGTGCACATGACATGTGTCGATTTCATTCTGAAGAATACATCGAGTTTCTTCAGCGCGTCACTCCTCAGAATATTCAAAATTTTACAAAATGTTTAAGCTTGTTCAATGTTGGTGATGACTGGTAAGCAAAGTTTGCTAATAGTTTATTCAATTATTGTTGGTGTTGGAGCCATAACTTATATGTTACTTTTACTTTTGTGTTCTAGCCCGGTATTTGATGGTTTATTTGACTTCTGTTCGATGTATACGGGAGCTTCTTTGGAAGGAGCAGTAAAATTAAATAATGAATGCTGTGACATAGCTATAAATTGGTCTGGAGGGTTGCATCATGCCAAGAAAACTGAAGCATCTGGGTTCTGCTACGTTAATGATATTGTAATTGGAATCCTTGAAATGCTAAAGTACGTGTTTTTATTTTCTTTCTCGTTAAAATCTTACCGTGATGGTCAAGTAACTCGTTTGAAATAATGTGAATTACAAATATAGATATCACGCTCGAGTCCTGTACATCGATATTGATATCCATCACGGGGATGGAGTGCAAGAGGCCTTCTATTTAACTGATCGAGTAATGACAGTTTCGTTTCACAAGTATGGCAATTATTTTTTCCCTGGAACAGGCAAGTCAATTTAATTAGTATTTCTAGTAAAATACTACCAATTAATCATTTACATAAATAAATACATTAAATGTACATATATAATGCAAATATGTACAAAATGTCACAAAATACAATCAGTCAATCAATATTTCTGATTACATACTATCAATCGAAATTGAACAATTATAATTAATTTTTTATTTTAGGAGACATGTATGAAATTGGGGCTGAAAGTGGTCGGTATTATTCTCTTAACGTTCCACTAAAAGAAGGCATTGACGACCAGAGTTATGTTCAAATTTTCAAACCTGTTATACAAGTAAGTTATATATCTAATGCAAACAAGCATAGATAGGTTTCTTGCTCTATAGTTAAACTTTATCTTCAGTTTATATAAAAGTAAAAGTCACAATACATTCTACTGTCTTATCTTCTGTCCTAGTAATACTGAAAATTGTGTAATTAATCCACATTTATAAAAAAATTGTTTTAGAGCGTAATGGAGTTTTATCAACCGACGGCAATTGTGTTACAATGTGGAGCTGACTCATTAGCAAATGATCGTTTGGGTTGTTTTAGTTTAAGCACGAAGGGGCATGGGTAAGAGAATAGTATTCGTGTTTTCTGAATATCGTCAATTGGTTTTCAAAGTAATATTAATATTAATGAATATTCACTATAATTTTTCAGGGAATGTGTAAAGTTCGTCAAGGAATTAAATGTGCCCTTATTAGTTTTGGGAGGCGGGGGATACACTGTCAGAAATGTCGCCAGGTGTTGGACATACGAAACTTCCCTTCTTGTAGACGAGGGGATAAATAACGAGCTTCCGTATACAGGTAGCCATGCAACTATATAGCTAACGCATAATAGTATAATAGAACAGGGAATTATTTTTTTCAATTTCGTATATAAAGTGCTAAATGTTCTGATTTAATAGAATACTTCGAGTATTTTGCTCCTGACTTTACGTTACATCCTGATGTGGTGACTAGGCAGGAAAACGCCAACACAAAACAATATTTAGAACTCATTGTGAAGCATGTTTGTGAAAATTTAAAAATGCTCCAACATGCTCCTAGGTTAGTGTATTTATGTTGTTTAATATAACGTATTTTAACAGCTTTGGTAATAGAATGTAATATGTGTAAATATATAAAATATGTGATTGTTTTTTATTTTTGTTTTAGTGTGCAAATGCAAGATGTTCCATCGGATGCTCTGAGTTTGGAAAATATAGAGGAATTTAACCCTGACGAAAGACTGCATCAAAGTGAGGAAGATAAAAAGATAGAACCATCAAACGAATTCTACGACGGAGAGAAAGACCAGGACGCTGAAGTTGACGTTACGGATTCTTAAACAACTTATAGTAGCCGTTAGGGTATCAAAAACTTTATAACCAAAATCAATAATTTTTCTGAGTGAGTTACTTGAAGTGCGTTTGCATTTCAAAATGAGATTAGTAGATAATAAGTTCCAATATTAACATTTTGCATTAAGTGTTATTTGTAATTTTAAGCTGGAATGTAGCCCAATAACTTAAGTATCTAAAGGAATTGTATTATTTGCATTGAAGCAAAAGCTACCTACCATGTGCGTTTATATAGTTTTACAAATTTCCAATCAGCACACTAATTACGTATGTTAGCTGTATGCGTTCCTAGCTAAAATATTGTCAATCTGAGTTGTGTAGTGCATGTGTAATATGTTTGTATGTGTATGGTGCACGTATGGATCAGTGTGGAATCCTATTATATTTAATATACAATATACCTTTTGCATGTGTATTTATTGATACCATTTAGCACAGTGACTAAAGGTTGTCCTATGTTACTAACATAGAGTTTATGATTTTTATAACTAAAGTAATATCTATTATGTAACAAGTAATTTAAGGTACTCTTAGCGTAATTTGGTTATTTAAAGAAACTAAAAAGTATATATTGTTTAGATTAGATCTATTTATAATTGTGTCGACAAGCTAAATAGCGCAAAAATGTTTTAAATTAAGTACTTGTTGTGGGAAACATTTCCGTATTATGTAAACGGTAAAAAGATCTCGTTCTTATATCGTAATATATTATCCTTCTGTTTCATATACTCATTGTGACTTTACTTTTTAGGGAATTGTGTAAATTCAATCAGACACTGTTGCTCTGGTACATTTTCTATTTCAATCTTGAGTCCTTTATTTTCTATTAACTGTAAAAATTATGTAAGAATACGTGTAAGAAAGATGATGCTTGTTCTTGCACAATAATGAATGAACAAAATTGGGGAAAGCATAGCATTTAAGTTATTCCTGAGATTTGATTTCAAAAATTACTTGTAGCTATCATAATTTTGCATATATCAGTGTAACCCGGTCACCAATAATACTCTGAGTTGATATATTATTAATATACTATTTAAATTACATCAGTAATAGTTTGCAATATTTAAGTAAATAACTAATAATTTTCATTAGGCGTGACTGCTGGCATGATAATTAATATAATTGTACTTATAAGTAGGTCGGATAAACTAATGTATAAATAGGTATACTTTGTAGTATATAAAACATTTATCATTTCGTTATTGTGACAGCACATAAATATAACAATGTGATAATGCATATTATAATACCTTTGATTATGTATACAGGATGATAGTACTTTTGTCAAAAAAATAAATATACATAATACAAATGCCTACAAAATTAAATATATTTTTCATTGTTAGTTTTGTTATTACTAGATACTAAGAACAATGCCAAGGTCAACTGCTATTTATATGGAGGAACGAATTTTGATTGAAAAATGTCAGATAAGTACTCTGTCCAACAATATTTGAGTTCTGAATTGAGATTCCATTGTATCGTCACGAATTGTATTTATATATCTTACAGATAAAAAGTTAATGTATTTAGACACCCAGAACGTAATTGTCTTGTCTTATCGAGCTATTCCGAACATGCATTTCCTATTTTTTCTTAGCAAATAGACAAACTGCAAATGAAAGAAGGAATGCTAAAAAATGAAGTATCTGACCTCCACGATGCATTGTACCAGTAAACATTTTAGGCATTTACAAGATCAGGATGTTCTGCATTCCAGCTCCATACCAGAGTTCATCCAAACTGTGCATAGTTGTAAGCTGCATTGTAATACAATTTGCCAATCTTTAAGGTAGTCTGTCTCCGATGTATATACGTAGTGAGACTAGGAGGAGAAAAACTACGGAAATATTCTAGCAAAACATCATTGTTGTCTGATTGCTGCTGCGCTTTCTTTGTGCTTTCACATTAATGAAGAAATAAATGCGGATTCCACTTTCCCTGACTCACCAACAAATGCAGAATAGGAATGGGAAGCATCCATGTAAATACAAAGCAAAAAACTTGGGTATCTGCCTAGGTCTGGTGTATTGGAATGAACTTTGCTAGCTACACTTACGCTTCAGAGACCTACCAAAATGCATCAATTAAACACTTCTCTTTTAATATTTATAAGTCCCGTTTCACACAAACAATAATAAGAAAGAATACGTGTGTGAAACACAATTTCATGCAAAATGCCGGAACAGTACTTCTAAATTATTTCTGCAGAAAGAAATCGTGCATGAAATGCTACATTACTACATAACCCTGCATTTTGATCCCGTTTACTTCAATCCTCCAAGTGCACATGGCTACCTAGTTTCCCAGTGTCTAACACTCGTTGACAAACATAAAATTTAGAATGTATACAACACTAAATAGGATAAAAATGTGCAGTGTAGTAAGAAACACATTTAGAAATAAAATAAACGACTACTGTTCATATTATAACAAGTGAGACAAAATGTACCCTAGATATAAAGGATCATGTAAACATGTTTTGGCTTTTATGCTTCAGTCCAGTTTAGAAAACATGCAGTATTATTATGTATATAGTATTTATTAGAATATATGATGATAAGATCAAATTCTTTGCACTCATTAGTAACTATGTACATATCGCTGCATAAAAACGGGAAACTGTCTTTCAATAGATAATAACATAGATTATCTACGATATATATTTTCCCTTGAATAAATATGAATTCTAACGAGTCAGATAATTAACAATAAGTATGAATTTCTTCAATTACAATGTTTTGGATTATAGTGCAAAATTTTATTATTTTCTGGAAATATTTCAGTTAAGTAAGTATAGGTAATGGCTTTTACGATATTATGATCATCTTAAACCCTAAATGACCACCTTTACAAATTACATCAATGCTACTCTGATGTTTTAATACTATTAACTGTCGATATCAGGGTTCAAAGTTTGTCACATATATAAGGGTCCAAAGGTTATAGAAACATTATTATCTTACTTATAGCTAGGTACCAGTGCCAACCGTATATACAAAATAAAAAGTCTTGACGACATAACATTACTTTAATCTCCACTAGTTCAATTTCAAAGTGTTTTAAATAATTCTGGCAAGACCCCTCGTCAAATTGCAGTGTCGAACCACTATGGGGGCATTTGCCTTTCAAATATGCGATACCTTTAAGTTTAAAGCTTATCTTGGAACTACACACCTACATTACTCATGCAAAGTAATTCCTTGGTTTTTGGCCGTCTAGGCTGCCTACATATCTGTAAAGGATACGGGTAGGTTCATATTTACATTTGGTTTCATAATACACAAAATGTTGCTCTTTGCACTGTAAAAGATACATGTATATATTATATATCTACGTCACGCAGTCTTGATCTTGGCAAATAACACGGAGTGAATGACTAGGGAGTTGCTTTGCTTTCACTTACGGTTGGAGTTAGTTTAGTGGCTGCTATGATATGTAATACATAGCAGTAGTATCTGTATTCTGTATGTATGGTGAAAGAGTGGAGTGGGGAAACTGGAGTATGGATTGGTTGCTTTGCCTTGTGTAGAATGTGGAAAGTAGAAAGACTCGAATTCGGATACTTATTTTCTTTTCCCTACGTTACATTAGGCTTTGCTGGAGAAATGAGGCTCACTCCCTATTAAGGCAGCAGGCTATCTGGTTGAATACTCTGTTCAAGTGGGATCGGCTGCCTCCCTTGCCTTGGCTTGGCTTTCCTAAGCTTGGCTGACTGGGACTGTTTTCTATTAAATTGTTTGTTGCGGTGTTTGCTGGTGCTTGGCTTTCTCCGTGTACTCTTACTCTACTGTATATATGCTGTAGGTAATACAGGACGGCACACGGGTAAAAGTAAAAGCTACAAACTCCAACCGTCCAACCTACACGTTATACATTGTAGACATCTACCTAATAGAAAATGCAAGGATAGGGCAGGAGGCTAAAATCAATAGGAACCCAAGTTAGTATGTAGTAAGGATAAACTGGGAGCACATGACAAGTGCACAACTTTGCGCAAACTTTTCCGTGAAAATGGCAGATAGTGAATTTGAAGAATTTCGACATTATTTTGACAAACTTCCACAATATATTAAAGCTCCAGCACATTGCTACACGTAAGTAATTTATTCATATTTTAATTTAGTTACTAAAATACTCAATTTTAAATTATGGGAAAAGGGAAAGTTGCCAAAATAAAGAAAAAGAAAGCAAATCTCTACCTGTAAGAGAAAGATACTGTTCATCATTGAGCTTATATTACATTTAGGTATGTACGTGGGTGTAGGAATAGCCAGGCTAGGCAACCTTTCCCTGCATTTACATAAAACTTTCACCATATGTCGAAGATTTATTTACTTTCTATTTGCTTTCTCTTTTTGAGTTTTGAGTGCAATATTTCTAAATGACAATCGTGTACTTTGGTGGTAGGATGTTGATTAAATTTGTATGGGATTATACACATAATTTATTCAGTTAGAATTGATTTTGGCAAAAAAGTATAAACACCGGTGTTACACAATAATAAAAAGGAGGAAGTAATGTACATATTTCATTAACGGGCTTTATGAAATGAGACAAAACAAACGTTAATGTGGTTTGTTTTCTGTATCTGGGGATGGTTAGCAGAATGTTTTTATTGGTGGCTCCTGTTTAGCATTTCTAATAATGTTTCTATGGACAGATTGGTGCACGATGTAGACTTAGATGACGACTTGCCGAATGCGGGTTTAAATAACAACAATCAAAATAACAATCATGGACAACTGTCCACGCATCTGCAGTATTCGCAAACATTGCAGTCAAGTAGTATCATTAGAGGAGATTCAGACGAAGGAAATAATGGGGATTCAATACGGGAACCATTTTCTGGAGATTTACAAATGGTATTATCCGAACGAGATGAGCGAGATAGTCCTCTTGTAAAACGAAAGCGGAGAAAACTTCCGGAAATACCTAAAAACCCAACTAGACGGTGTATGTGGTTTAGCAAGATTATCACTAATACGATAATTAGCTGTAATTACAACAATTGACCCAATCATAAATGATTATCCATGTCTCTAGGGAACGAAGAGACTCGGCAAGTGTCGCTGGCGCAAGAAATTTCAGATGCGGACCGCTATAATTATTACAACTCAAATAACAGCTCTAATGTTGGGATGAATCAATTTAATCTGCCTGGAAATGATAACTCTTCCTGCGCTCACCGACCGATATTCATTCTCAAGTTTAATCACGGAATTAAAGGTAATGTCATAATAAATTACCCCGCAATTTGTATGCAATGCATACATCAGTACAGATAGCACTACCAAAACCAATAATGGAAAGCCAGCTTATATATAATTGATGAGAATATAAACATTACACTATTCTTTATTCTTGCAGAGGATGAAAGTTCTCCGGAATCGGAAAAATACCCCAGCTTAGACTCTGGTAACTCAACAATTCATTCTGACGACGGAAGTAAACCTTATTCGCCGCAGATACCGTCAATAAATGGTAAACCCACACGCAACATTAATACTAGTTATAGGTACTATGTATGTATGGAAAGGAATTAGGATCATTCCACGACTGAACACTAATTGTAAATTAGTGCTCACGGGTTAATGTATTTATCTGTACGTGGTTACAGAACTTTTACCCAGAATTGGTATTCCAAAAAGATAATACAATACAATTAGCTATATATATGTACGTAGGTGCATATTATAAGTAAGAAAACCAATGAATTTACTTTGTATAATGAAACCACGCACAAATCACTTATACAATTACTTAACTTTTAACCTAGAATTTTCCAACAATTAATTTGAATGTAACTTTCAGAATCATTTTCGCCTTCCTCTCCTTCTCTGTCTGGGATCCCATTTACTCATTTGGAAATTCTGGAAGCAACTCACAGAGGACTGCACAAATTCATTCCAAGGCATCATGACGAAATCGATGTTGACATTGGCGATCCTATTTATATGCAAAAAGAGGCTGATGATTTATGGTGTGAAGGTAAATGAGAAAGTTTTACACTAAATATTTACTTCTACAGTGTAGCGATACTGTTTCTATATATTTTGAACGATGTATATTGGTTTGGTATCGCTATCTCTTATTACTTGAACAAAGAGAACTACTTACAAGTAGCTTTCGTCCGTAGACAGTACAGTAATTAACCAGTTCCAGTTCTTTATGGCTTTGTTTACCAGTTCACCAATTTAAGTACTGTACTACAATATACATAGTAGGTATGTATTTTAAATGGATGTTTGTTTATTACGACAGGTGTAAATTTAAGGACGGGAATGCAAGGGATTTTCCCAGCTGCATATGTAGTGGATGTGGAATATAATGATTTTGACCCAACAGCAAATAAAGTGAAGAAAGAGCGTTACTTAATAAATTACATTGGATCCATTGAGACTCTTTATCACAAAGGAAATGAGGTTTTGTGCCAAGCTGTGAAGAAAATAGCAGATCATGAAGGATACGTTGCAACGCATACCAGACCTTGCATTCTGGAAATATCTGATCAAGGGATTCGTATGCTAGATAAAGGAAAGGCAAGTGGAAGTTTATATCTACAAATATTAAAATATGTATGTGACTATTGCAAAACTTTCCATTATAGACAAAAGAGAAAGTGGAATGTTAATGCACAATGCAAATTACACGATAAGCTGTAACTATAGCAGACAGCCTGGCAAAAATTTGCAAGCCTGCTGAAACACTATTATCTTAATTTCGTAACACTTTGTTGAAACCTGTGGTTAATATTTTTGTTCGATGCCAAAAGCGATTTTCCTTTGTTCTCGGCTTATTGTTGCTATTTTTCCCAATGGTTATTACTATTAATACAGTTTGTGAACTCAATACGAATGTCAGTAATTTAGTATGTCAATTCTCAGCTTATGGGAAATATTTCCGTAGATGTACGTACCTATATCAAATGATATTTACATTTACATGAGTTCCAATCTAACTTCCAACGTTTCAACACCAACTCCAATATTAAAGTATGTGTATAACACATCTTTTGATGGAAGTTGTAAAAGCAAAAATTCTGGTTTGGAAGTCTGACCTATTTTGTGAATCTGGCCATTAAGCATACCTACTTAAAAAGAGGAACGTATTGGATTCCCAATATTTTCTTTGCCAACTTTGAATCTTGTAAATGTACTAATGTACTATTGACTATATATATTGTACATCCATCCATTAATGTTAAGGGGAGATACATACATGTACTAACCATTTCTTTGTACTCATGTTGCAGGGAAATCACGTTCCATGTCATGACTACTTTTATGCTTTAAAAAATGTGTCCTTCTGTGGATTTCATCCTAATGACCATCGGTACTTTGGCTTTGTAACTAAGCATCCTACTCTAAATCGATTTGCGTGTCATGTGTTCATATCCGATGATTCAACACGCCCAGTCGCGGAAGCTGTCGGGTAATACTAACAATTTATACCTATCACCCTACTTACTTTAATATATTATACTACTAAAACGTTACAAGTATCTGTTGTGAAAGCATATAACAAGAGAAAGTGGGAATAGCATTTCATTTCTTAGATTTTTATTGCTTTGCGAAAAAACTTTAAATCTCTCGAATTAAATTTCAAAATATATTCTTTAATTCTCAAAATGCGTCCGAAAAAGGAAATTTTGATTTAAAAGTGAATTTTTCCAGTTTGTTTCCGTAGCCCCTTTTGCTAATACTAATAAGTTAAGTGTGATGATACGCCTACGCGTCAATTTCTTCCAAATGCTACACTCAGTAAAAATGAAATATTGTTTTAATCACAAAAGTTTTAATGGTGGCAATATCGTTTGTGTGACTTATAGACGAGCGTTCCAGCGTTTTTATCAGAAGTTCATTGAAACGGCATATCCCATAGAAGACATTTATTTGGAATAATGACAGCTGAACACCTAACGACTAAATAGTCTGGAAGAGTGTCTTTTATTGAAATCAAGTTACATTCTACCAAACACAGTCTTAGTACACAATACATAGTAATACCATATACCAATACCTACAAATAAATACTGTGCCTCTTAATGGCATAAATAACAAGTAAACCACCAGAATATTCCTTTTCCGTATACTACCAAATAGCCCGTCTAGTCCTAGTCCTAGTATAGCTAGATAGAATATCGGTATCCTAATAAATACCATTATACCTACTAGCTAGGGAACCTAGAACCTAACTACATACATTTATCATTAAAAATATCGATTTGAAAGATGTAAGGAGACAAACGCTACAAATACTACAGATGACTACACACAACAATACTTTGAGAGCTATTTAAAGCAATTGGTTTGGTACTATAAAATATATTGATATTGAAAAATTCGAATTTCGAGTTTATTGAAACGTTACGATATTAATTATCATTTCAACATTGAGGAAGGTCTGAGTGAGTGTATTGATGTCAGTCTAATTATACTTAACTAAATATGCTATTTAAAAGTGAAAGAATGAATCAAGAATGTGTTATACTCCGAGACATGGGAGGTAATAGGTTGCTCCCATATCTCTGGTTATACTTATCTTAGAGAAACCATGTTGTCTAAAATTATTCACTTCCAATTCGAACAAAAAGTACTAATGAAACATTTTCCAACTTCAAATTCCATAATCTATTTCATAAGTATATATTTAATAAGTTATTCGTGGTTTTGTGTGACTAAGTAGTATGCATGCATGAAAGAAAATATAAATTTTAATATTTTACATTGCTCAATTTTATTACTCGCAGCTAAGCTGGTGTACTATATTTGGCTTACTAATAAGAACTATTTGTAACTTTCTAATTCCTATATTTTACTGGCTTCGCTCCATTGTGCTACAAAAGTTTCATTTCTGACTATATATCTGATTTCGTATACTCTTCATTTTTTTGAATATTTCTACAGATATACAGTAAATGTTAAGGTAACTAAAAGAAAATACATGAAAGTATGATTAGATTAGGTCGTTGGACAAAAAATATTACAAACAAAAAATCATCAGTGATCCTTTATGGCCTACGTATTTATGATCCATTAAGGATTCTAATCGAACAAAATCAGCAAATGCTTATGTACTTTAACATGGGTTAAAGATTGATTTGTACACCAATTATAACGATATGTTTTCAAATTGCCTTAATATTTTGAGTTTATAAGTATTAATTGGTACCCACCTTACCTATAGTACCTTTTAACATCGACCCATGAAATAATGGATAAATAATTTTGAGACCTATTCCCCAAGAGGGAAAATTGCCTTGTCACCAATACAACTAAAAACAACTGTTCCTGGAGAATACATTACCATTTACATTCGAAATAATTGTTATCGCTCAAGTTAAAATAATTTTAGAATTACAAACTTTCTTAGAAGGTCACAAAAATCTGTGAGCAACATGATTAACTGCTAGTCTTATTGACAAATACATATTAAGTACCTTTGCTAATAAGTATTCATTATTGATTTCGGTATGGAAATAATTTTGAGAGGAAACTTCTTTCCTACTCCGTACAAAATTGTTAAAATGTTGTCACAATGATTGTTTATTACTTATTGTGCTACATAAATATAAATGTTAACGATAAGTTACATGCATGTGAATTCCTTGTTTCACCCGCTGATATATTGGAATTGTGATTATTGTGAGTTTGTAAGTAGGATTACGAGAGTAACTGGTGAGAGCAAGAATCAATGTAACTACTGGTAGCTAGATATTCATATATGTAGTTGTTGAGTAGATCTCCTATGTTGGTAAAAATATTCGATCATATTTGTGAATTTAAAAAAACAAAAGGTATGAGAATGATATTCCTTTTTATCCTATTTTTCTATAATAATTAGTCTTGCAATTTAATTGCAATAATTGTTGAATTAAACAATGTACTCAAATAACAAGTATTCATTTCTATCTATCAGCCTTCATTGAGTCTATCTCTATCTATCTAATCTAAATATTCATGTATTGTATACAGTAATATCTATGTAGCTTAGCTAAATCTGTACAAGTCTTCAACTGCGTCTTAAATTTCCGAAAGTAATGAAAGTGCTATCTTATTTCTTGTTTGATCTTTTATAGTTGTGTAAGTATTAAGTATGATGTGGCCGAATGGGTTCCCATGATCAGAATCGCAGTTGAATTCCCATATGATATACATAGATTCATACGTATACATAGACATACCTACAACTATTGTTAGTTTTAGAAGTTACTGGTACAGATAGGAGTTGTTATTGGTAACTATTACTCGTTTAACAATAAGTGAAAGTGAAAATATCGATTTCGACAAAAAGTTATCTGAAACTCTCCAGAACTTTCCCCTCTCTGTAGATTTTGATTTGGGCAATATCTATATGAGCATACTCTATGTATTTTTCCTTACATGTGTGTATTACATTTCAGTGCGGGATAAATTAGAGAAATGCTGCCTTACCTTACACTGTGCTAATTTAAATGCAAAATAGTTAGGAATAAAGTTCACTCTGTAAATTTGAAAAAAATTGTTATTGAAAATTTGGAACTTGTACAAGTTACTTAACGGGAACAATTCCAGCTAAATGAATTTCAAATATTGCTAGATAAAATCAGAAATTAAAAATTGGTAACCTTTCAATTTGACATTGGATTAAGATTGTGTGGCCAAAAACATTATTTCATAAACCCGCTTGCATTGTCACCAAAATATGGATGAATTAATTACATAGAGATTATAAAGTCAATGCGAATAGCAAGTGGGACAAAATTCATGATAGAAACACACATGGTACTTTTTCAATCATTAGCTATCATATTATGTATACCAGTCAAACAAGTTATAGTAGACATGCTTAGATGACATGAAAGACCAAAATCAAATCACTGTATGTACTATTTAAGCACCGAAATCTACAGTATATAATTCAATTTTTGCTAATAAAGCTTTCATCGTAATTACCAATAACCATGTACCGTACTTCCAAATTTAACAGTACGTATAAGTAACACTACTAATTTACAAGACTTGATAAATTGTAAGATTAACTGCTATATGTATATGCGATTAAATTACTGTTGGGTGCGAGAACATACATAATTAAACTTCTAAATGCTTGCTTAAAAGGGACTAATTTAGGACGCCTCTAGTATTTACAATACGTAAGCATTATGTAAGAAAGAACAATAAAATTATACCGGATACTATGTACTACGTAAATATAAGAAATGAATTGTCATGTAGTTAGAATATTTACTGTTAAAATTATAAGCATAAAATTAGTTGGCGTAACATCATTAATAATGGCCTCTTTTTGTTACGCAAAATGTATGAAAGTCAATGTACATTTCGGAAATGAAAATAAATGGCAACTGATAAAATTGTTGGAGACCTAATTAAATTCCAGAGCTACCTACTATGTATCTTATTTTCACTTTTACTAAAAGATATTTGAAGTTAATAGCACCCATTATTTTTTTAATTAATAATTTTGCATGTTAGTTATCATTATGATTTGTGATGCGAGCAAACTTTAACTTGGTCCTTCTACTTATTTTTGCTTTGGGTATTTTGATTTTTATGCAACAAGGAATTCATAACCCTTAAATGGCGACTATGCCTTGTGCATTAGTCATGTTTCTATCTAAATTAAATCTATGTGTCAATTGTGGCCAATATATTCGAAATTCAATATTCATTATAATTTCTAATTTTTGAAGTTGCAGGTTTTTTTCTAATGTAAATGTTTTTGGAAGAAAATAAATTAAAAATGCCACCGAATTGGAAATTATTATGAAAATGTTTTATCAATTGTTTTCATGACACTCGCTTTACATCCTTTCACTCGAGAGTACTACTTATGTACGAAATAGTTTGGCTCAAGATTATTTAAAAAGGGGTAAATATATTTTGAAATAAACATGAAACGTTTCATTTGAATTCCATCATAACAAGTGCCACTTACTCTGTATTATCATGTAGGCATACGGAGATAGTATTTTTATTTGCTTAAGGCTTTCTTTCTAAGACTCCCGAACTTTACTTGTTATTTATTGAATACTTCGAAGAAGGGATGCAGCTCAGGTACATTCCTCTGAGTCTGAGTGTAAGTACATACATGATCCAGTAAGCTATATGGAGGGATTCGAGCGGTGAGAAAGCTCCAAGCTGACCATAGCTGGAATGGAACTGGAAGTTTAAAAGAAGGTTTTTGGCAAGGTGTAATGTTATCTTTGCTTTTGATTTTCCTTTTCCCATTGGGAAAAAGTAGGAAATGTAAATCCAATATCATATTATTTAGGTATGAGAATAAATCTATTTTATATCCTAGTATCATACTTGCAGTAGTCATTAAATTTACAATAATAGCACGGAGAGTGTATTTTAATTTTGCAGGTGTTACCTGCATAAACGACTAATTAATGGTTTTCTACTATAGTTAATCATACCAATGCCAACGAAATTCTAAGTTTAAAACATTGATGGGGAAGAAATAAATTTTTAGTTGGAGCTCTCCAGTTTCAAACACTGACAAGAGAAAGAACTTTAGGTTTGTCATGTTTGCATCGCTACTGTTTAAAGAGTACGTAGTTGTAGTTTGTTGAAGAAAAGGATTTTCTAGGTGCTTCTATTACAGATATCTCATCGCTTATGTACTTTGGGTAATGTATTTATATATTTGATTGGCAACGACGTCATTTGGCCGTAAAATGGCAAGTTTGAAGAGAATAAATGGGCTTTTCTTGTATTCCGACTGTTCAAATGGCTTGCTTTTCGTTGGTATCTTTTCTCCAGTGCAGTTTGTATTGTATTAACACGAAGTATATTTGATTGTATTCTGGTGGGTGCGATGAATGGACTTCATACAGGGAGTGAGCTGCAGGAGTATCATTTACTAAAGTTGAAAAATTGCAATATGTAAGAAATACAATATAGCGCAAATTTTCAGAGATTAACTATAAGATCAGGATTGTCTATAATTGCTGTGAATTCTAGCTCCACTTTTGCAATTTCTTCATAACATATGTACTACAAATATAATTGAGTTAAACTAAATAAACACCTACTTATAGATATTTTACATGTATAAAGTTTTGAATACCTTCCTTGTGGATGAACGCAGTTCTACATAACCCTGTAGGAAATGAATATATTTTTCTGTTAGAACGGAGAATTCTGTAGAGTAGCTGGGCAAACGAAGTAGAAGCAAACCAGATCATCGAAAGCTCAGTGAAGAGAATAGCAACAGGGAAATAAAGTAGGCAGAGCGGAGGAGAAACTCAAGGTAAGGCAAGGCAACGGGCACAAAATGAGTAGGAGGAATGGGAGTCCGTTTCGTTATAGAAAAACGACTTGTTGGAATTGAAGAGCTCTGCTTTTGCTTTCTTTTTTCTCTGACAGATTCTCTCGAGTTCAATTTTCTTAAAAGAGGAGATGTGCGATAAATGTTGATTTTGAATACAGCACATTACGGTGAAAGGTTTTCCGGAGCATCAATCTGTGTCTCTGGGGATATCTTTTGCTATAATATAACACTTACCTTGCAAATGTAGAACTATTATATTGCTTTGCCCATTGGTTGTTACTATATATTGTATAGTGAAGACAAATATTTACTATAAGTACCACATCTAATGGTACCAGTGCTTTTACCCTTTATATGCATTACCAGCGTGTACTTGAGAATTAAGGCATCTTTCTCGTTGGAACTAAATCCTTTTTATTAGTATAATATAATATTAATTATGCGCCTACATACTCGCCTGGATTGAATTTGATACACCCACATAATTAAAACTATGATGGTCAGCTATACAATAAATACTACAGTACATATATATGTATAATCTGTAGTCATTCATAAGCCAAAAACTTTTGTAAACTAGAATATTATGTAGTATTTATTTCCCTGTATATACTATATACATACATAAAGTGTATCTTTAGTCTTAGCAAATTATTTATATCCCTTTAAATTCAGCAACCACCTTGTTTGTTAGAAAACATTAATAAGTAGAATGTTAAGTATAGTGGTGTTGTGACTGTGAGAAAATTCAAAGTTAATGAAGTTCATTATTAGACTGAGTGTGGCTGGTTATCCTTTTATTTGACCATTTTCGTCATCAGATCGCGGACACCACGTGATATTACTTTTTAAGTAGGTGTTGGATGGAGTGGAGTAGAATCCGGAATGAATCTGCGAAAAGCGGAACTCGTCGTTTAACTTGGCACGTTCATTTCACGAGCCCCATGAATCTTCTTTCCCCGCCCGGCGAGATTGGACGTTTCGCACTTCAGATCAGAGACTACTCCTTTTGCCTGCTGTTGGTATACTTGCAAATTACTAAATGGAAGCTGGTAAAACTGAATGGTAGTCTATATTTTTAAAGCCCACGGTAAACAATCACAAGGGCATTTTACCAATTTAAAGAAGCATAACGAATTAACGAACCATTTTTACATGCAAAATATGTAATAAAAATTATTTATTGGACGATTTACAAGTTAGCACATACAGATGTACACATCTGTACGTCCACTAGTGTCCTATTACTCTTGTACTTATGCAAAATAAAATGGCAGGTTATCATTTTCAAATAATAGTATGTTGGCGTTCTTGAAAGTGCCTACTCCCAAAATCGTTGAACTAATATCTGTCTGAAGATGTTTATATACTACATAAATATATAAAGTATCCGTTCATGAGTAAGTTAGATCATATCGCTGCAAATAACTATACGGTAAAGTTTTATGATTGCAACGTTATCTAATTAAATTCATCAAACTTTGTGGATACCTATGCTATGTAGTGAAAAAATAATAATACTGATATGACTGTACACGTTTAACGTTGGAGTAACTGAATAACATTTCAAAAGCAAGTACACATTTCAAATTCTTAGATGAGCCTAAAATAGATTTGGTTGAGCTTATTAGATGCCAAAAAAAAAGAAATTTACAACGGCTGAGATGGACCTTTCTCGTTGGACAAATTGACAGATAGAGGTCCAGAAGAGTCGAGACATAATATAGAAATAACAGTGATTTTTATTTTTCAAGCGACATAGAAAAAGCGAGAGAAGAGTCGACGATGGAGAAAGAGCTCGTTAGTTTGCCTATCATGATCAGTCCAGTCCTTCACTAATTCTCATGTTAGACAGACAAAAGTTTTGGCAAATAACAATAATCCAGTAATAGCGTCAATTAGCTTGAAATGAATTGAGTCGGACACATAGACTGTAGTTGCAACTCTGATACTTTAGCTATAATAAGGAAATCTTATTAAATATATAAGGTATACCGGATATTAATATCTTGATTAGTGCCCGTTATGCCCTTTGAACAGTGGAATTAAAGAGAGATAGTGGATCATATAGTATGACGGCTGTATTCAATATACTACTTGTGTCTGCAATATATTTTTATATTATTGTCTCTTTTTGTGCCCAATACTGATGACGTTGTTTCGAAAAGTTTGACAGTTTGACCGTTTGCCATTTCAAGTGTACTATTAGGACCCATTGAGAAAAGAATCGTGACTTTTCTGATTCTCATCCTAAAAATATTAATGCTTTGCGATAATGAATTGAGTCACACAATTGCGTCGGAGGAAACCATGAAGATATCAACTTTGGCAGCTTTGGATCTATATATTATCTCCCTTATACTTTCACTCACACATAAGACAAACGGACGGGAAATTTCTGTAATAATACATTGAGTATATGATATTCCTCGAGAGAGGGGCACTGGGCACTCCCAAAAATGTTTTTGATGATATCCAAAATGTGCACAAACTGAATAGGGCCTGTGGCACATTTTGGGACATTGAGAAAGGCTGCGAATTGGACAAGCTCTCGTCAAAACTATCTTCGGGATACTCAATTTGTCTCACCAAAGGCACACTAAGCATAAATTACCAAATGGCGACCAAGGGTCTCGCTGCACCTAGCTAGGTAGTAGGTATATGTCATATATGTCACCCAAATGTAGATCCATGTCACAATCTGACTGCACAGCTACATTTCTAAGCTAAAGTTACTATTTCACCTCACAATCAGGACAGTTGTACTCGTAGAGGACATATTGTTCTTCAATTCATTAGTGCACTATAAATACATATTAGATATACCAGTATATATAGTTATAAAGATTTTGTGTTTTACCTATTAAATTTTGATTTCGTAATGCAATTTTTGAATACTTAGCTAATACCAAAAGGAAAGTACAACTCAATGCACTTAAAATGTTAGGGCTACCCGTGCCACTAACTGTTTTATCATGATAATAAAACCGCTACAGACAGCGTACTTTCATGAAATGAAGATTACTTTATGTGTATAGTGAGAACTTAAACAGAAGCTGACCCTGTTGCGAACGAAACTATACAGTTGGGTAGACAATAATAGCTGTGAGTTTCTGCTTAAATTCTGTACAGACAAAATATGTAGGTACCTTTATAATATATGGAAGGTCGCTGTATTAACCACAGCCCAGTTCGGTTGGCTAAGTAAATGGATTGTTCAACGTTCCGTAACGGAATCGGACAGACACCAGATGCTGGTAGTTTAAGTGTTGCAATGCAAACCCAAAATGGATGAGCACTAGAGATGAGAAACTTGTTTGGCGAAATGTCAACCCATGTTATCCGGATCCGTAAAGTTCTCTAACGATACTTGTTCTCATTTTTCTACCCTTGATAACCATGATGAAATCCTTCTCACCTAGTTCAGATGCATCATTCAGTAAGAATGAAAAGTAATTTTTTTAAATATACTTTCTGCGATTCACCACTCCATTAGTCTTTTATTTCTTAATTCATGAGACGTTCAATGCAAGTAATATGTTAGGTGAATTAATTTGTTCCACAATTAGTCCATCACATTTATTAAAGGGCCGTATGCAGCATAACATGAGGCTAAGGGGATGTATTACTGTAGCAGCGTACATACATTCACATTAGATAGGTCTACAAATTAATATTTACCAACTTGCAGGTGTGGAAGACTGTTTGATTTAGAAACATACTTATCACTAGCTATTTCGTAGATGTTTTTAAATGAAGGTAAATAAGTATTGTGATCATTAAAACAATTTTATGTATTTAAGTCATGCAATCCTTGAGAAATAGTTCAGCATTAAAATCCTATTAATACTTTCGCCATTCAAGTTTGACCCGCGATGGACGATGAGATGTTTATTAAGTTCCCGTTAACAATAACCCTTCTACTAACTTTTAGAAGAAATAGGTTGGTGGTATTATATAAGGCATACTGTGTAAGCGCATATTTCTCATAAAGCAATTAGAAACAATTGAAATATACATTATAAAATATACCTGTACAAAATGGAAATTAAATATATTGCATTGGTGCTTGTATACACGGTGAGTCAACTAAATAGGTTCCTGCTAACTGGAAAAGAAAATGAGCTTTTTCAAAATATTGTTTCCTACTAAATAATTTTAAAAATGTTAACATGTAACACCAGAGGACAGTTTTAACACTTTTAGGGCTTACATTATGCGCAATAGATAAACATTCCCTTGTCTAATGGCTAACTCTACTACCACAAGTTATTATATTATTATTCTGTATGTAGGCACTAGGTACTATAGAATATGCAGATATTTTGTAGATAGAAGAGGGGAATGTGGGCGTCCCAAAACAGTTGTTTTCCTCTACTCTCTTCTGAAAGTTATGCTTGAGGCTTCAACTTCAACCAAGCTCATCGAATAGGTTTTCGCAGTCAGCTTGAACCGGAGGAGCTGGATAAAGTGTGTAAGAAAATTAAACTTTGTAATAATGTAGTGACTGGAGTTTGTAGTCTTTTAGTATGAGAAGGCTTCTGTTGTTAACTAAACAAGTAATTCAACTAGGTTTCGAATGTTCTTCACAAAACCAGCCAAACTAAACCAAACCAACTATTTTCTTCTCGAAGCGTCAGCAGATCATAGACTGAAGTGAAAGTCGTGCCTTCTGCGCTGGCCACACTCTAAATAGAACAAAAGAACGCTATCTCCATTACATCTCTTTCTCTCTCAGTCCATTGTGAGACGTTGAAAGCTCCAAAACTTCCTCCGTCTCTTTAAACATTTAGTTATTTCCAATTTAGCTAAGTCTAAATGCTAATGATTAAATATTTTATATAAATAGGTACACCTTCTATCGTTTAAAAACGCAGTTACATGAATATATATGTGCGTTTGACCAAATATTTCCATACAAATCACTGTAATTAGTCCTATTTCACTAAAAAGTAATCGATTCCCTAAATAGTGAAAATGAGTGGATCAGGGAAAGGTATTCTGGGCCTTTGGCTCTACAAAATGGGAGACAGTACAGACTGGGCAATGAAAGAGAGCACAAATCGTAATAAGCAGGTATGTCATCAAAAATGTGAAATTGTAATATTCTTATATTTTTCAAAGGTTATCCGTATTTACAGTTGTTTGTTTCTGTTTATTGTGAAACTGTTAAGAATAATTTCAAAGACTACAAATCATTTATATCTATTTTTATTGATCTGTACTATAACAAAATTGTTAGACTGTAATTAAACTGATAAAATATGTGCAATTATACTTTTGTAAATTGAAATATTGATTGCTTTAGATTGTGGCAGCTGAAGAGAGTCAGAAAAACGCTAGTCATAATTGCGTAATATTTTCACTGAAAAATCAAGTGGGGGGTTTAGCCAGAGCTTTGAAAGTGTTTGAAGACAATGGGGTGAATGTAATTCACATTGAGTCACGAAAATCAAAGAGGAAACCTTCCGAGTTTGAAATCATGGTCGATGTAGATTGTGACAATCGGCTGATGGATGATATTATGAAAACTCTTTCTGAAGAAGTGGCAGCAATCAACCTCACTTCTTATGAAGAGGGGCAAAAGTTTCCTCGGACGACACCCTGTCTCTCCACCGCCAGCTCTTTTGGTACGTATTTTTTTGTTATAATTGTAGTTGCCAATGGAAAACGAATGTTACTCCGCAAAAGTCCCCACAAAACAATTAAAAAGATAAAATACAGATAGTATTTATCATGCATTGCTACTAAGTTTGTCACACCTTTAAGTTTTAAAATCTCATCGTTCTCTTATGTCAAGTTAAGACTGACAATTGTAAGTATTCTTCCACATTTTTGAAAATTTCTAGTGACACTATTTAAAATTGCAAACAGTTTTACCATCTTTTCACCTTTTCACTGGATTATACATCACACGAAATGCTGTAATGGTATGGATGTTATGCAATCATCTTTAGTTAAATATGTTACATGTCCTAATATGGACTTGCATACAGTGTCATTGGAGTTAGTTTATAGTTAATTTAGGGTTAAGTAGGAATTCTCAATTATTGTTACCATTTTACCATTACCAGAATCAGAAAGAACCAGAGATTCGTGTCATTCTCATTATCTCATTCTACTACACGCCCTTCCGTCCCACGCTACACTGGCTACACTAAAGGAATAGTTCTCACTTTTGGGCAACGTGAGACGATTTTTTTAATTTTGCCTGATTGAACAATATCTCATTTCTCGAAATTGTTCTAGTCTTACATAGTAGGAGATGAAACACGCTATACAGTATCTTTAATACATACTTATTAGTGATTAGTGATAACCTTGAAATGCTCGGCCACAATAAATATTGTGGATGCAGAAAACTTAAGATCAAGAATTAACAGATTTTTAAGCCAGGCACAACAGAATTCCAAATGAAACTTACAATCAGTATTGTAAAAATAATATTCACTTGAGAATGTGCAGGTAAACATAAAATGATTTGTTTGTCTCTAATGCCTGTATAAAGAGAGTAGTGGAAAGGCAGTCATAAAATTCACTAAATTAAAAGTTAGTTAGGTACTATTACATAATATTCTATACTAAAGGGATGGCTCAGCAAAATTTTTTTTGGGTTTGGTTGACATTAAATAAGGTACACTACCAAAGCAAATAAAATATTATTGTTTTCAAAATATCCAGATTTTGGAGATATGCCCTGGTTCCCAAGAAAAATCGCTGATTTGGATCACAGCCAACGTGTGCTAATGTATGGATCAGATTTGGATGCGGATCATCCCGTAAGAAGTTTTATTAATAACTGGAATAATTGTTTTTATTGTTACCTCACCAGAACACTGTTGTTTAGAAACAATTTATTTTCTTCTTGGACGATACGTACATGTGTTGCTATTTAAAAATAAGAATTTACTGTAATGGAATGCAAGTAGCTAGACTATGTCATGTCGTAGCCGTTGTTGAGAAAATAAATGCAATACATGTTATCAGTTACATGCATTTCAAAAAATAATTAAAATGTCTATCCAGGGTTTCAAGGATCCTGTTTATAGGAAGCGCCGCAAATACTTTTCGGATTTGGCCATGACGTATAAATAGTAAGGAATTTTTGCAACTCTTTTTAATAGTTTAAATATTACCAATTTAAGCTGTTCAGTTTGATTCAGCTTCTGCGAATTACAACATACTACATATTCAGTTTATCTAAACACGTATACTCCTATTTCAATTATCTTGACTCATTAGTTTTAAAAGCTTAGTAATAACTTACGCATGAAATTTATTTTAGTGGGCAGCCCATACCTCGGATTGAGTACACAAAGGAAGAAATCAAGACTTGGTAATTGATTACATGATAACAAAATATTTACATTCTTTTTAGTATTCGCTTCTATTCACCGGCTCCTTCGTCCAATCCTTGATTGGTCCCATTTTACATTTATATACATACTTGCATTCATACATTTGGATTATCGACCTAAGTAGTACAAGGCTTTACAAGTTATTTTTAACGAAATTAATTGTTAAATCCATTTTTAGGGGGACTGTGTTCTGTGAATTGCACAAGCTGTACCCAAAATATGCTTGCAAAGAATATTTGGAAAACTGGTCCCAGCTTATAGAACATTGCGGCTACCGTGTAGATAACATTCCACAGTTGCAAGATCTGAACATCTTTTTGAAAAGTACTATAGTGTAATATATACTTATCTGTGTTTACTATTGTGTATAAAGCGTATTTCTTTTAGCCTATTTGTTAATGCGGTTAATATTACAAACATTTACCGACTAATTTACTAGTATTAATATGTACTATAGGTACTGGTACTACTATAAGTGAGCGAGCTTACACATTGCAAACAAAATTAATTATGTCATAATATGAAATTGTTTTCCAAAGGAAAAACGGGATTTACTTTGCGCCCCGTGGCAGGATATTTGTCTCCAAGGGATTTTTTGGCTGGTTTGGCTTTCCGTGTGTTCCATTGCACACAATACATTCGCCATTCTTCAGACCCATTTTACACTCCAGAACCGTTCGATTTTCAATCTTACTTTCTCTGCTTTCACTCCTGCATTTGGTATTTTGCAAACTAAAAGTTAATTTCCTTTTTAGTGATTGCTGTCACGAACTACTGGGACACATGCCATTACTTGCTAATCCATCGTTTGCACAGTTTTCTCAAGAAATTGGACTTGCATCTTTGGGAGCATCGGATGAGGAAGTAGGAAAAATTGCCACGGTAAAAATTTAATATTTCTGAATTTCAACAATGATTACAATTGAGTTTTAAACTTATATTTTAAATAAAATTGATATCTAAAGGAACAAAAACTTTATAAATAAGAGATGGATTTTAATTGTATTATGCACGAAACATTACCCATTTATTTTATTTTCCATTATGAGATACCTTAAATACTTTTTTGACCTTTTGATGTAGCTCTGCTATTAATATTTATATTTTTTGTCAGTGCTACTTTTTCACTGTGGAGTTTGGACTGTGCAAACAAGGGAATGAGCTGAGAGTATACGGAGCCGGACTATTGTCCTCCGTTGCTGAGTTGAAGCACTCTATAGAGGCGACAGAGAAAACAAGACCATTTGACCCCGAGGTCACTGCAAAAGAAGAGTGTATCATCACATCCTATCAAAATGCCTACTTTTATTCAGATTCCTTCGAGGATGCCAAGGAAAAAATGAGGCAAGTGTAAAGATATGCACAGTAATAATTATATATCGGCAGCCAATTAATTCGGATTCGTACGTACCTGAATGAACCCTAGCTTAAGTCTATTTGCCGTTATAATTTACATATTCCTTCACATACAGGCACTTCACTGTACCTAATTTTATAAGTAAGTAGTATGTGTGTAGTATGTTAATATATAAGTACTCCGTACGTACGAGCAGTTTTCTGCTACATCCTCCGACAGAGTTCAGCGAATTAATGTTAAGTTATACCTATCTAAAAACATTTCGTTTTTGAAACGGAAGGCTGGTAGAAACAATTTTCCAGATTGTTTAAAATCCTGTGAGAAAAACTGTAACAATTATTGATTATTTTACAGAGCATTCGCTGGCAAAATTCAACGCCCATTTGGTGTACGCTACAATCCCTATACTCAAAGTGTGGACATTTTGAGTAATGCACAGAAAATCGCAGCCCTGGTATCCGAGCTACGAGGAGATCTTTGTATTGTGAGAAATGCCCTAAAAAAGATACACGAACAAGATGAGACGGTCGATGTTGAAGGGATAGCACATATGCTGCAAGACGGAATGCAAATTGATCCTGGAGATGCCTGAGCCACATCGACAAATAAAGAAAAGCGGCATATTATTTTCGCTGCACAATATGGCTAATGTCATCAACTTCCATAGTTTTTCAGTAGTAATCTGCGCATACTTATATGCATGATTGTTGAGATAGTACGTATTCCGACGCTAATTTATTAGATAATAATTACATAATTATGGATATAGGCTGACGATTCGAAGCACTGATAGACGACGGAGTTTTCCATTATCTATCTACTGCCTTAAAATCATCAACCAATAACTTTTTAATAATTAGCCCACAACACATGACCTTCCAGTTTCTCCTGCTATCTGAGAGTTCTAATTGTACTTACTCATATAAATGTCCATAGATATGTACCTTTGCAAAATGTATTCTTTATTAGCTCATCCGCCCCTAAATGTGCAAAATAATGAAGCGCTAATGGGGTTACTAGCTCCAATAGGAAATCAATGAATGTATCTACTATCTACATTCGGGCTTGGAATTTTGAGGACAACCGGGCGGGTCTTTGTTTTTTTGTCAAAATGCGAAGCATTCCTCCGGCATTTAAAAGTTCTACATAATCTAATACTAGTGTAATAAGTTTTATGTCTAATATTGCAATATTGCAAATTGCATCACAAATATACAAGGTAATGTGAACGCTGAAGTTAAAACAAAGGACCAAGCAAAAGGGAACCAATTGATTACTGTAAATATTTCCATATTATTCACTAACCATTATTATGGCCAACATGTAACTGTAGTACCTATATATAAGAATCATGAGAGTGATGTTGATACCTATAAGTACTCATACTACTCCTATGTACTTTAGTGCAGAGCAAACAATATGTGGTTTATTAATGATCAGGTTGGAAATTACAAATAATTGCATCACTTTTGTTTCATTTTGGAGCACAGTATCCACGAATAGTAGTTTCCTTGTACCTACACTATTGTCGACTGTATTTAGGGAAATTGTAATGCTGTCACGTAACACGTAGATAGTAATTTTAGCGAGAAGGCACAATTTAATCTTAATAATATCTGTTTCATTAGAATACTCATATGAATACAACCGCTATGTACACCTGTAATATTACATAATATTGTATTATTAGAATTATTACTAATATTATGCAATGCATCAATGCATGAACAAAGTGTTATAAAATTATAATTAAATAGTCAAAACAATAAAAAATAATATGTTTGGGAATGCAAAACTGATGTGCTATATTACATCATGCATATATATTATTATGCACATACGAACAATATATGAATAATTAATACCTAATATTTTCGAGAACTGTATCTGTACTTCTGTACTATATAGTCGTAGTCATATGATGCTCGGGGATCATAAATCTTTTTCATTCTGATCCCTCCTTTCACCATAGTGATGCAAAGCGTCGTAATTTCGTAATATCATCAGACATGAACTCAGGAACTGGTATTTGCAAGGTACCATTATGAACTGATTCAGCCGAAATGGCATTACTCTCAATATCTCAAAACACCTGTTTGCACATCGCTGGTCATGGTTTAAATAGTCGTTGTAGGGGAATTCAAAGTTTTCCCTTGTGGTAAAATCATACCGAATTACTTTTAGGGGGAGGTCCTGCTAAGGCCTATTTGTCCTGACATTCATTCTCTTCAATAATGTTTGTAGAAATTCAAAATTGGTCGAGTAGGTTAGCGTTTTGGTCTGGAGAGTCTGGACTCTGGAACGAAGACCACAGCCTTCTTCTAACTGCTTGGGCAAGAACAAGTAATGTTGACGGAATTAGTTGGACAAGTCCGCCACATCTTCTGCACTCACACTCTGAGGCTGGCGGCTGGTCAGCAGGGCCTAAAAAACGTTCTCCCTTGGGAACAATCTGACAGGTGCATTGATATTAGGGTTGAAGTCAAAGTGCCAGTTTCGGAGTTCTTTTTGAACCGACGGTGCATTCCGATAGTCTTTTCATTAACTGGAAGTTGTTCCTCATGTCTTCGTCAACCCAGTGCAATTATTGTACCCAGGCAAGATATTGTTTTTAAACTTTAAAACTATCAGAAACTAACTAAAAATTCAAAACAATTAATTTTGGCCCACATAAAATGTCCTCGATAATGCTATGAACTAATTTTGTGGTTTCAAAAGAATCGATTCAGAAATACCGGTTGCATTAGGACCCGAAGTCCCTGAAGTTTACATCTTAATTTCCCTATCCTCGCATTGTCCATATCAAGGCCACCTTAAAGTTGGAAACTTTCCCTTGTGAGTAATTATATAAACGCATGGTCATATCATAATATTATCTCCATTGGATGAAAGTCAAATGAATCTCCAAAATCTCTCTTCTGCCAATAACAATTAACCTATTGCAAATTGTTCCCCATTGGGACTTAAAAGAAATTTCAACATTTTGGATCCCCTTATAACCTGGTACCAAATGCATACCAATCGAAAGCACTAGTAAAGGGCTTTCAAATAACACTAATTTCGATTTTCTACGGTGTCCCGTTTATGAGTAATCAATGGGATCCGAAAAATCCGAAAATTTGATTTTAGTAATACTCTTGAACGGGACACCTCAGAAAATCGAAATTAGTGTAATTTGAAAGCCCTTTACTAGTGCTTTCGATTGGTATATATTTGGTACCAGGTTATAAGGGAATCCAAAATGTTGAAATTTTTTCTAAGTCCCAATGGGGGACAATTTGCAATAGGTTTATTACACGAATGGCAATACATTAGTTATTATTTTGTTACATATTATTTTTTCCTTCTTTTTAGCATAATTGTTTAGTACTTTCTGTAGTAATATTGCCCTAATTCCACAAATAGGGGATTGAACTGGAGATACGGGTACTAACCCATTACTTGTTACCTTTATGTATATGTATTAAATATTTGCACTGAAATGCGTTACAAATATCTTATAGAAAATACGTTTGTCTAAAATATTTTGAATAAACAATAATGACATTGCAAATTATTAGCAAAACAAGTTGAGAATTAATTTGACACCTGAAGTGGTGAATGTATAAATGGATTTAATTTTCTTTTAAAGTTTTTATGTAGGTTAGTTTGGCTTGCAAAAAATATACGCTTTATATAAGTCGTAGTAAATATAATTTGCTTTTCTACAGATATATCCTTAGTGCCAATGACACATATTTTCTTTTAGATTCTGCATAGGTTGAAGTATAGGAACAACCCAAGAAAAGCGTTATTGGATTTTGCGTCGTTTATGTCAGTTCAAAATTTTACAATAAAACATTTATTCGAAGAGTGCATGTCGTGAATTTATAGACACGCATTTTCTTATGATAATTTAAAGACAATTTACTAGTAAAGAGGCTGAAACACAAATGAAGGATTACATAATGTTTATCCGTGATTCCTTAATAACGGGATGTAATGTGTATGAGAATAGAAAGCTACAATTGTGTGTAAGGAGTATAAATTAATAGGTGGGTAATGTAGGGACAATGTTAAAGTTTCGAGTTGACTTGAGTTAACACAGAATGGCATAAGACAGAGACAGACTTGCTTTCCCCACAAATATATAAGGTTTCCTTCCTTCCTCCAAGCATCAGAAACTCTTGTTCTGCCAAGAGAAAACTAGAGCTCTAGATGAGATGCACTTCCAAGGACTTTCACTTTAGTTTGGGGGAAAGTGTGAGTTTGCATTTAGTACTAGCTGAACTCTAGAGAGAGAAAGTTCAGTTTACTATGTAATGTTGGCTTACTGACTCCCTGACTTGGCTTACCTACTTAACTTACTTAGTTTCCCTATATAGAAAGCATCAGAAATCGGGACTTATGTACCTATGTATATTTGTATTCACTTATAACTTGTGCATATTCATTCACAAGTACCTACTTATACTTTTAGGTACTCATTATAGAGATGGGATCGAGACGACTGTCTACTGTGTGATTAAGTATATTATACTAATATTAATCTTTATTTTGATAATTTTTTCAAAAATTTGCTTGGACTTCGATTATAGTAATTATATTTTTTCCGATTTCGATCTGTCGCGATAATTTTCCCAAAATGTTTCGATTTCCATTGGTTTCAATAACTTTTTTAAAAATTTTGTTAATTGACCTTAAAAATTGCTTCCAATTTGTCCGGTTTCGATAATTATTCCCAGGATTTTTTCCCCATCTCGATCGGCCTTCAAAATTTCGATTAATTCGATCTAAATTGGTCTCGAAAATCGTTAATCCCGATAGTCTCACGTTAAATTCATGCGTTTTATCTTAAAATGGACTAACAGACTTTCACATATCTTGCCTAAAATTACAATTAGCGCCAAAACATATAAAAAATAAAGTTGGTCGAAATTTTTTTAAATATTTTAAAAAATATATGTTTTTAAATTTTCGATACGATATCGAGATTTTCGATTTGATCCCATCTCTAGTCTAATACTATCCTATAGTATTTAGAAGCGCTTAGCTAACAAGGAAAAACTTAAGTAGTGAAATGAAGGGAGAATGGAGACAATAGTTGGAGAATGTGGATGTGGAGCTTGAGTCTACTAGTCTGCCCAAAACATAGGAAGTTGAAGTTGGCCGATGCGATAGTGGGATAGGAATACTACATAGGAAGTCGACATAATCTATTTAGCAAACTCATTACATTATGCATAAAAGCTCCGCTCCTCAAGATGGAAATGAGTGATTTATCACTGTCATTAAAAACTAATCAACTTCATGTACTTCTCTCAGACGTACAATAATTTTATTACCTTTCTAGTGCAATTAACAGCCTTTCTCTATACCTATAAGCATCCTAGCCTTGATATCTTGTATGCAATCGTATATAACATTTTTTTACATCTAGGAAACGAATGTAGGTTATCCTTAGCTACATATTAGTAAACAAAAAGTCAATAATTTACTGCGTGTTGTATACTTTGTTAAGAAATGCACAATTTTAGAATGGAACTTGCTATACTTTTCCCTTTCATCATGCATACAGTACTTTTTGCATAACATTTCGGAAAGTAAGTATACAAAATTACAAATAAGTCTTCACAATACAAAAATAATTGATTGAATGTTTTTTCTACAACCTATTTGATTATAATAAAATAATTCACACGTTTACATTTCTCCACTCATTTTTGTAATTACAATACTGCATTACAGCATTAGGATAATTTGCTAATGCTGTAATGCCTACTATTATTCTTTAGATTCATAGACGAAGCAAAAACCTTTACTCATACTAATAATCACCAACAAACCAAATGATAATGAAGAGTTTAATAAATTACCTATAATCCTAAACTGCATTAATATGGAATGAATGGGGAACAGGTAATGTATTCGAATGTTTCTATTAATTTTGTAACACTTTTGGAATATTACTCACATTAAGTACATATTATTAAGATACGTTATTCGCTATTATATCGCTAAAAAATCTATTCTGGAGATGCAATTTCATTTATTACAAATTAACAATTTACAAAAAGGACTCCATTTCAAGAAAGTATTGAACAAATAATTACTATTTTATAAATATTTAAATGCAGATCGGGCAGTATTGTAATGTAATAATTTGAACATAATATCAAAAAGCACTTGTGGTTGGGTCATATTTTTCTATACTACTTTACTACAATGACATGCGTATGCAAAAAACCTTGCATACGATTGTAATATCAATGGCATGACAAGAGACCACTTAATTACTGTGGTACATAGGTACGTACTTATATTTATATTAATGCATAACAACTTTCCAATAAATCTTTTCATATCAAATATCAAATCAGGAAATCGTAAAGCATTAGAGTTTAATTATGGCAATAATAAGTTTAATAAGTTGTTTATTAGTGGAAGTACCTGTAGTATGATACATTTTTTGTACTAACTACGAACTACGTACTAAATAAATGTAAGAAATTCAAATATCGACCATTTAAGAATTTTGCTACAATTAGTTTATAGTACTTATCTTTTGCATGTAAATATACGCAGTACACACGTATACATTTGTATAACTTATAGATATTTTGAAATCTATAAAACACGATAATAAATGCATTAATACATCCGAAGTAATCTTATAATTCTATTTAACTTCGGCTTACCAAAGCAATGCGCATTATTAGTAACGTATGTGGGTTCAATATATAAATATAGGTTTAATATTGTATTGTAAGATTGTAAGAATTCCAAACGAATTTAGTAGCATGTAGTAAGGAATGCTTTTACTGTGCATGTGCATAGTAGTGTTTAGGAACGACATAAATGGTTACATGGATTTAGTTACACTGGAAGTAATACTATAATGCATTCCAGTTGAAATTACAGCTACTGATTGTGGGCGAAACAAATGCAATAAATATTATCTGATTTGCAATAATTTTAAATTTTGGCAGTGACACTTTAGATTACGACTATATAGTTTGAACCGAATAAGAATTTACAAATCTGTGCTCTACTTTACTGAATTACATTAAGAGAATACAACTTTTCTGTATATGACATTATCCAACATTTTGGAAGCCATAAAGACACATTGCACTTCAGAGACCGAGTTTTTCGGACTGGTAAAATCTGTGTAAAAATCATATGCATACATAATTTGGCAAGTGCTTTAGTTAACATATGACATTCTAATCAGATTTTTGGTTTCCAGAATTATCGCATGATGTAATATTGCAGTAGATTATGATTTTGCTGATTGTTGTTGTGATTGCGACGCTGAAAGCCGTAGAGAGATTCGATTTATTGCGAAAAGCAATATAGGAAATGCCCGCCTTTAAAACTAATAAATAAAATAAACTACAGTCAGTACAGTAATCATGATGTGATAAGATCAACTTGCATTGCAGAAATATGAACACTATGAATTAGAGTGTAGCTAAGTTTTGACGATATGAATTAGACGATGGTGGCATGCAATTTAAAGGAAACAATCAGATTACATTCATCAGATTCCAGACATGGCATGGCACCTACTAAGCTGCATGTTGACTATTTATGTAATGCTCCAATCTGGAACTAAATACACGTTTATTCTGGGTACAGTTACAATAAATTGTATTTTACGTATGCACAACACTGTAATTTATACATACATTCATACATCTGTCATTATTTTAATGCCCGTGTAATAAAGTAAGTGTGCAAATTGTAAAACCAAATGAATTGAGCACGTAAATAAGTGAATTTTATTTACATACCTGCTGTTTTCTAAATCTCGCATTTCTATCAATCATGTCAAACACAATGTTGAATCCATTCTGCGCTTATTTATAAGAATTCAGGTATAAAAGAATTTCCTTATATGTACTACTATTATGAAACAAATTATAAAACCTCTAAAAGTAACTGTACAGTAAATAGGACAATAAGGGGTCTGCGTAAAAGGGAAAATTCGTTATGTTGAAATTATTTTTTGGATTCTAAATTATTTACATGCATATAAATGGATATAAGGAATTTTTTAGTTTTGTACAGTCGGTAACAATTTATTATACCAAGAATAAACTGTGTACACATATGTTCAGATACAATTTGCAATATATATGTACACTAAAGGTCAAATCCACCTTAAATCATTTTTGGCTAAAAGAAAACTAAAATATCAACTTCTTAGCGCAATCTGATGTATATAAATGCTTCCTGTTAAAATGGATATTTAATGGGACGATGCAAAGTCCGTTCATAAAGTCACCATCCATAAAACAATGGCTCTGCATCATCATACCGGTTTTCCCTAGCAAATTATTTATATAGGCATCTATATAGAACGGTGCATACTAATGTATTCAAAAAATATATTTGTAGGATATAGAACCTACATTTGTAATAGGTACGAAATTGATATTTGTTCAATATTTTTATGAAGTGGAATCTTTATAATATAATTGTAATACCTAATTTGTATCGTAATAAGTTTATTTTGCACCTGGGAGATTACTTTTACTGGTAAATAAAATACTACAAGTGTTGCAAGAAAAAACGTATGCTATTAGCAGAAGATTATTACTACAAATATTTAATTAGCAATGCAATATCAGTTTGCCTGCATTTTCAATATAATTTTACTAATTAAAAAAGTCAAGGTGCCCTTTTGATGTTTCTGTGTGATGATTTGGAATTTCCGTTTATGTTACAATTCGTTATTTTTTTACTAGAGAACGATTAACAGGTATTTATTTACGTTATAAGTACAAGTTTAGTGTATTTAAGAAATGCAAATGTCTATCTACTGATCGTGAGAGTAATAAAATAGTTCACTTTTACTACTATAGGTACTCAAAGCAAATAAATAAGCTATTTAGATATTGTATGAGGATATAACTCCTGATCTTTCAAAAGCGTATATTTACAATTATGGACCTAATTAAGCTGCATTTTAATGAATCCAGGTCCGCAATTAATGTTCGTGTAAGTATGAAACATTAAATCTTAAGTATGCACTAGGAATAAAAGGAAATGTTAAAATAATTTATGCAGCCATTGATGATGGTACGTGCGTACGTTATAAATTGTCTCCTTTTTTGGATTAGTTTCATCTTTCATCTTTCATGGCACGATGCTTCGTTTAATTATTCCAGCTCCAAAATATTATGCTTATAACACGCAGACACCATTGCCATTATGTTTAATTGCTGTTACTTTAATTGTCTACTAATGTTAATACGTGCCTTTACGATATCTTCTTACTGTGTGACATTTGCCTTTCGAACTTGAGCAGAAGGCCCTTGCGTAGGTAGTAGGTAAATGCTACCTTGAATTGGCACTAAAAGCTGTTGCCAAAATATTCTTAACTTAACTAGGTACTTATTATGTAATGTTACTCCCTTCGCTCTTGACTAAAAGTTAACTATTAACCTAGTCGTTGAACATAAGAGATCCTCCGCAGCAGTTTCATCTTCATCTCAGAAACCATTACGGGAACATTAAAATATCTCCTGCTCCGAGATTTTTTGCAACAAAATAAGGAAACTGTCGGTCTAAATTAAATAAATGCACACTCAGACATAAAGGTATCGTTGTGAAGATTTTTTATTACTTTTACTATTTATGTGAGCAACAACAGCTTCATATCGCACGAGGATTTAGTTTAGACTCGCGTCTGCGGATGTAAAATGTAATATGCGTTCCTTGTCCTTAAGTACATTTCCCATTTACGTAACATCATATTTTATTACATGCAATAAATCATTTTTCTACATTTTTCTCAGGAGGTTCAATTATGACTTGTCATATATTTATGTCAAGTCCCTGCCCATCTTTATTTTTCGTGTGCATTTTCAACATTGAGAAGTAAATAGAATTATTATTGCATACCTAGTGAGATAAGTAGGTAATCTTCGCACTTTTCATTACCATTTACGCAATTGAATCCATTTAAATTTTTCCAATTCTTAAAATAATAGATCTGGTAACTAGTTTTAAGTTTTAAGTGTTTAAGTTTTCAGAAGCTAATAAAATTATAATCAATAAAAATGTAACATCAATTAAATCAATTCGACAATTTTACTTATTACAATATTATTAATTTACAATGGCATATACGGATGCCACTTCTTGAAAATATTGAGAAATAAAAATAGTACTACTTGTTACAAATGCAGGTAACATGTTTCCATAAATACTTAACAAAATGCAGTACAAAGCACGTTTTTATTGCAAAAATTATAAATAAGCAAAAAATGAATTTTGCAATAAAAATTACCTATTGCCATGTGCAAATTAAAGAAATGTCCAATTTATTACATCTATCTATCGTAAATGTCAAATGTGCATGAAATTTATGCCAAATTTATATAAATTATGAATACCATCTGTGTTCATTTTTAATAAGTTCATTTTATTAAGACAAATAAAACTTTTTTCGTGGCGTTTATTCAAATATATATAATATAAATACCTAACCCAAAGTCAGCATTGGATTTATCTCCACACAGATATTGTATTAATTTTGCAATTTGTCTTAACTAAGTTCCTAGAGAGTTATTTCAATTGAAATTATTATATTTGAGAGAAAACACAGTATCTATTTCCAGTTTCCAGTTCCAGTATTGAGATACATAATACTGCATGTATTACATTATACATATTTATAGTAGTGATCATTAGGTACATCACATCACATCAGACTAACTATTATTGTACGACACGGCTATGCATTTATAAGTTGGTTGCTTCAGTTGGTCTTAGTTGAAGATGAAATGAGTTTGTTGGTTTGTTGTTGTATAATGAGGACAATTAAAAGTTGGAAGGACGGACAGAGACGAGCTAAAGGAAGTAAAGTGGAGTCACCCTCCCCTCTATTCCTCTTCTAATTCTACGTACACTTATAACTTATAATATAATACAACCACATTATTACTATTACATGATAATCTCATTCAGCTCCACTTCAATCTTTGCATTCCCAAGTTGGTTAATGGAAAAGTTTTTAATAGTAACCTTGCGCCTTGAATGACTTGGCCTGGTCTGCGTGGCAAGTCCTTCTTTAACGTTTAGATTAGATATACAAAGTATAATATTGTATCCTTCGCTTGTGGTTTGGCTTTACGGTTACGGTTTGCGTTTCCTGGCCCTGAACACACTGAAGAGAAGTACTAAAACATCTTGGAAAGAAGCAAAATATTTTATTACGCAATTCTAGAAAGTAACAGGGCAAGTAGCTGGTATACTAATACTAATAAGGTACCTACAGTAAGTAGTATTATTAAGGGATAAAGCAATACGACTCAACTTATTAGCTACTTATCCTTAGTTTTGTGGACTCCCTATAAACGCTTAAACTTAAGTCCAAAACCACACAGCACAAAAAGAGAAAATATCTAAGTGTATCCTTTGTACAGGGTTTGTAATAAGAAATTCCCACTTATCCGCTTCCCATTCCACTGGGAGAATCGGGGAAAACTATTTTTGTAGAGAAACGGATACAAAAATTATTCATCTACTTTAAATTTTAAGAAACACAAATTTTACTGAATATTTTTACAATAATTGCAGATTATTTGTATACTACTGTATGTATTTCTAATTGCATGCACTAATTATTATGACTATAATTTGATTAGCTGGGTACAAGTAGGACCCTGCAGTAGCATACATTCATATGTCAGATTGTGTAAGGAAATTCTACAAAAATACACTTTTACATTTATTTATTTAAATTTTTACATTTATTTCGGAACTTGATATCATTTTTCCAAGTGGGAAGTGGAAAATGCCAAAACAATGGAAAAAATTCAACCCTGTGCATCAATATTGCTAAACAAATAGAAAGAAGATAAAGTAAATCTTTCGTTTGTTTTTCCTTTGCTTTAATTTTCATTCAAAGTTGACCTGACTGACTTTCGGGCAAGCTTTATTCATAAATACGACTCCAGTCTTTAGGACTTACGATTAGTTAGTCCGTAGTAGCTAACAATGTTTGCAAGCAAATAGTAAGTTGGTAAACTAACTAAATAACATCAGCATAACTGTCCTCTTCTGAAGTTTCATTTGCATCCCATCACATCACATTTGAAAATATTCGTGAGGCAAGTTTAAACAAAGCAAAATAACTCTTTTCCGTCCAAATATTCTTGCATACAGCTTTCTCAGCGGAGAGTCTCAGTCTAAGGGACGTCAGACCAGGGAGGCATATATTTCTAAGGAAAAGAAACTAGTTGTAAAAGTAGAAATGTTCACCACTCCCAAACTTTCATTAGTTACTTTCTAACGATTAGTTAGCATTCGTTTTAAAGAAAATCAAAAGTAATAAGAGAAAGTTGGAATAGGTGTGTATGTGCATATAGGTTCATATTCTAGAGGAGAAAACGGGTTGGCTTATTTTAACTCACTCGTCTATTTTCGGCAAGAAAACTAAATCCAAGTACTAATTATTTCGATGAACCCTGACTCATGTATAAGAACTTTGTTATGAAAACGAAATCTGCATTTATAATTAAGTAGATAATTATAATATGCTAAATATTTTTATGGGTGGTACGTTTTTAATTTGTAGATTGTCAATTTGTAATAAATACATTGTTGTTAAAAAAGTCGTAAATTCCTTAATAGAGGTGACTGCACACTGCACTCGATACCTAAATATAAAATATCGTACAATAAGCAAAGCAGTATTTATTCAGGTCTCAATGTCATTCTTACAACAGTCAAAAATATTTATTATTCAAAAATACTGATAGTCACCGCATTTTCGAATAAATATAATATATTGAAGTACATCTAAAATACGAGCTAAAATAAATACTAACTGGAGCATTCATATTTCGTTGTTAAATATGAGAAAGATTCCTTATAAATACACCTCAAACTAAAAGCTAGTGAAAAATCGTTTCCATACAATACATCAATAGTTTCTCTTAACGGAAATCCATTTTCTCTATAGGTATTAGGTCCAGTGCTAGGCTTTTCCAAATGTAAATCAACAGAACCTCTAAAATTCCATAAAGGGAAATTTACTTTATACGGGACAGGAATCCTTTTAGATTAAATAGGAATACATTATATTTTATTTTTACTCTTTCAAAGCGAGTTATGTTAAATTTCGGGTTTGGGTTTGCTTAACTCGTTTACTATAGTACACACTTCATTATAAACTGCGTTGCGAGCTTTGAAAACAAAGTAACTCATACAATAGATGAAAGTAAGGTAAGTTAGTATAACAGAAATATCACATCAGGCCAGGCGCAAAGAAAGTTGTCTTTTATGAGATCTCCCATTCACACATCTCATCTTATCATCTGCTGCTTCTTAATTCTCATCTCAACTCTCAACTACATAAGGAAACCAAGATCCCCAATCTCTTTTACGTACTAGGAAGCAGACTTGTTCCTTTTCTTTGGTTTCCACACTTGAGTTGATTTAGATAACCATTTCAATTAAGCAGACGTACGCGACACCCTGACTAGACTCAAAAGAAGGAACGAAACGAGGATGCCTGGAATTTCTTTTACTTTACAAGTTTTAACGAAGAAACCTGCAACTAGATAACTTCACTAAATGTTCTTACACGTAGAATTCACTAACTAACTTACCTATGGAACTTAGTTAGTTAGGAAATAGTACTTAAGTACCTACTTAATAGCTGTAGGTACCAATACTAACTATTTGCTAGACTAGATCCGGTGTGTGGAGCAGAAAGCGACATTTTCTTCTTCTAACTCATCGTACGTGAATGTTGGCCGACTTTGGTTTCACACTTACAATGTCTTCTTGTGCTGGAGAACACTGGAGAGAAAAGACATAAATAATACATGTAGATAAACCATTGCAAAATGGATGTAACCAAGTGACTGAGTTAAATAGTGTCCTTAAAGGACCTGTTTAATGGATGATAATAGTTTTACAACCCTATTAGTGCAATTTTGTATTGAATTCTCGTTAAATATCGTTAAATCCCAGCGTATGGGGTAAATTGGGATACATATTTTGGATTCATGTAAATAAACCATTGCAAAATGGATGTAACCAAGTGACTGAGTTAAATAGTGTCCTTAAAGGACCTGTTTAATGGATGATAATAGTTTTACAACCCTATTAGTGCAATTTTGTATTGAATTCTCGTTAAATATCGTTAAATCCCAGCGTATGGGGTAAATTGGGATACATATTTTGGATTCATGTAAATAAACCATTGCAAAATGGATGTAACCAAGTGACTGAGTTAAATAGTGTCCTTAAAGGACCTGTTTAAGTGATGATTAATAGTTTGACAACCATATTTAAGCAATTTCGTATTGAATTCTCATTAAATCTCGTTAAATCCCAGCGTATGGGGTATATTGGGATACATATTTTGGATTCTTTAGGTCAACAGCGTTTTAATTGCTATATAATGTTGCTATTTAAAAATTTGGTGGGCGTGGCTATAATTCTACTGTGTGGGATGATTTGGCCCATTAACGAGCTGACCCTGGCTTCTTAGCTACAGTATATAGTCTGTGAACGAAATTACACCGGAATTGGGGTACGCAGTCAAAAGTTATAGTGTCCATGGCGGGAGACAGACGGACAGAGAGAAGGACAAAACAACTTTATAAAGGAGTTTCTCAACCACTTAATGAAATGTAGGAGAATACAGTTACACATAGATATATGTACATACACAGAAGTAGGTAGTACTGTTAAAATAAATAGTTAGCTCCAGAATAACTTTTGCTCGTGCTCAAGAATGCAATAAACTTTTCTTAAGTAAACACTTTCAAAGAAGCGTTAATGAGACAGTCGATTATGTTTCGGTGGCAATTCCTTTCCCATAAAGTGTCATGTGGTAATGGCCTTTTCCTAGTAGCTAGTAGACACACTTTTCCATAATATACCATTAAAGCGACAACAGGACAGACATTTAGGTGCATTTGTTACAGGGTGAATAGGAAACCACAACTAGCTATTTATGAACCTATAAGAGGTATTTTCTAATATTATTTGTAGGGGTATTTTTAATACAAAAGGCTTACTAATATTTCTAATCATATTTTACATACATTTTTCAGAATCCAACCTACCATACGTTGTTACAGTGTTTTTTATACAATTAGCAAATTTTTAGTAGTGCTATAAAGGAAAGTTTTCCTATCATATTGCTATTATTGGTTAATAGTTTTACATATTTTTCAGTTATAAGTAGAATTTTTCTGTATTTCTAAATAATGAAATGAAAAAATGAAAAAAAAACATTTGAGATTTGAGAATTATGGACCTTGAACTGAAAATTTTTTTCTATACATTGTGAGAAATATTTTAATAATTAAACACGACCTAAAATTAAATACGAATAATATAAATAAGAATGTCATAGGGCATATAGTTAATCCTGAAATATGTCAAACATACTCTAATATCTAGTAAACTATAGATTCACTATCGGGGCACGTGTACTTACTTATCTATAATCTTTGTCGGTATACTTATGTATTACACTCACACTCGAACTACTCGATACATTTCATAACTATTTCAATTTATTTGTTGCGTTTCCGTGTATTGGCTCCAACTCCAGTCCCAAAAGTGGAAAATGGAGTGGAATGCAGTACTCTCTTCGTTTATAAATGAGAAATAGGAAATAGCCTTAGTTTTCACACCTACCTTTCCCAGTATATATTACCTATTACCTATGTAGAAAGTATTTAATATTGCAGATACATAAGTTATTTAAGTTTCATTAGTTTACAATAGATTGAAAGCGGCTGGTTAGACTGGACTAGATATTTTGCATTTGAAACTTATGGATTCATGATACTTATAAGTGCTGTATGTAATAACATTTGCAGTTTTGTGTAGCAAATGTAATGTATTCCATTTCCAGCAAACCGGAAATTGTTTCCATGCTTATTCTCCATACGTAGTATATGGTAGTCCTTGTTCAGAAAATCCGGGCTAAATACTACACATTCATACTATATCCTATAGGCACAGATTACCAATAGGCTCATGGTACCGGCTTAATTCATTAAATTTTTTTCAGTTAAAATAATCACAAGTTACCAATATATAATTTTATAGTAGATATTTTTATGATTTTCTGTGATATGTTTGCAACATTAATTGTTAGTATGTAAATGTAATGCTAAAAATATATATGTACATATTATGGAGAAATACTAAATTGCCCGAAAAGCCTAAAATAAGATACATCATACAAAAGAGTATACAAATGCTTCTTAAATCAGTTAAAATTACATATTATGGATAATGGGTAGAAAAATTTACAGAAAAGATAGAATATCGGTACTACTTGTGGTACTAATTGTACCTAGGACATATATTCTATGCAAAACCATCCAATTAACACACCATGTACATGTAGTTCAGCCGAATTCCTGTTAACCATACAGACTACAACGTAATTCTGAACCTCTTAAGTTGTTTATGAGTTTTGGAAAGGAAAAAGAAGCATAAAATCATTAAACTAATACTACAGCTCGGTCTAAAACTACTTGATACCTAACAAACGTTAAAAATTTCATGTGTTAATGGCTAACGATAAAAGAAATGAAAACTTGGAGCCTAATAAATAGTTGAAGAAGAAAAAAGTAAAGTGATGTGGTGCGAGCTATGAAAATTGTTAATTATTACCTACATTCTAAATAGTTAAGGGAAGCCGACGAGGAATCTGCATTCATTTC
>JAQFYC010000854.1:0-44657 GCA_034694165.1 Tomocerus mixtus
CCGTAGTCCCGGGGGGGGGGGGTTTGAACCCCCAAACCCCCCCCCCCCCCTCCTGGATCCGCCAGTGATATCAATGATAAATATTACGTACCTGATTTAAATATGAATGGCGGATGAGGTAAATTGAAACGTAGAGTATGAATAAATAAGCTGTATTCACTCCAATTAGCATGGTGTAGGAGATCAGGCAACGAATTCCCGATACAAGGGAATTTGAACTTGAAAAAAGAATTTCAAACCAAAACGGCTCCCTTTGCCCTGAAAATACAACACCGAGAATCACCAGCACCATACGCGTTTGTGAAATTGGAATCAAGCATTTGGACAGACGGGACTCCAATTTAGCATGCGTCCAATTTTTTCACAGTGAATTTTTATCTATGGAAATAGTAAAACTACATCGCGAAAAAAAATCATGCCCATTACATTTAACATGCAAGACATGAAAATCAAGAAATAATTACCATGTGTTAACCCATATCCCTACAATATAAGTAGTAATATATTTACATAGTTAATCATAAATCTATTTTCACTCAAGGTTTTGAAGGACACCTCGAAAAAATGTACAAATGAGAATACTTCATTTTCATACATGATATATATTTAATGTTTTGTTGATGGCTACCGATTTAGTACCTTGGTAAAGTAATTCCTCTGAATTTAAGCAGTAAAGAACAGTTGCTATTTCATTTCCTTTTTTTAAGCATTGGTAAGAAAAACTGTTGATGCAAAGTTAATCATCATTATGAGAAAATTCTGCATCAGTTCTACGGCCATCAAGTCATCTTCGGTATTAAAATTGAGAATTGATTCTGCTAGTCGAGCTATCATGAAACAAAACATTGTTGAGTTAAGCAGAGCAACAACTTTTGCACCTTGGTGTTTTTCTGAGTGTTTGAATTTACGGGTGGCGTTGTCCCAAAGAAATGGTGGGCCTCCACAGAAAAATGACAAATTTAAATAAAATCCGAGCCATTGGAAATGATCTCCATTTGAAACACCGGGCCTTGGTGGTGAAATGTGATTTTGAAATAACCTTAAAAAAATGGCTGAAGTGTCCAGAAATTTTGATAATGTAGAAAACATTATCGCAAACCTTTTTAGATGTTTAATAATAGTAGTTTCATTGAAAATTAAGCCACAAACAAATCTAAAACTGCGGTTTTCAAACGATCAATGTATTTTAAGAAACCTTTGTGTAAAACTACCAAATATTAAAGCGATCGGGACTGAACTAATTGTTTAGTATAACTGGAAGTTTATTTTAGTCAACATTGCTATTTAGGAAAACTCGTCGTTTTTTTCTGTCTGAGAGTGCTTCATATGTATTTAACTATCTGTATCTGATAAACCACATAATATTGCTTGCGTTATATATCATGTCTTTATACACTGATGGTAGATTAGCTATACGTTTATATTTTTTATCTACGAGTAGCCGCATACGACAGAACTGTCAATATTCCCTATACATCTACACTGAACTGAACTACGTTCTCCGAAATAATTTTCTAAATATATTGTTTTACCTTTGCCATTTAAGAAATAATTAGTTTGTTCTTGATTTGTAAATTACTCTGTTTAAAATAAATAAAATTATACCCAAACTTACAACATTAAGGATATAATTATATCTAACATTGGTCGAGAAAATGTATGATGTATTTTGCTTAAAAAAATTTTACAATGCATTTTACCAAAATGCAATCCAAGTGCCAGTGGGATTAATTAATATATATATAATAAATGACATGCCAGTTTGCTTTGTGACGAAATAGGCTAGGACTTTGCGATAGCGAATTGCCAAATGTAATATTATGAAATAATTTTGGTTGGAAATTAAATCTCCGTGATTTATTATGCCTTATCGTAACTTACTACTTACCCTAATTAAAATAATAAATAATAAAAACTAATAAACTAATTATACTACCCTCTCACTCTTCACAAACAGCTAGTTATTATCAAGTATCTAGCAAGAATTCAGAGTAAATGATGTAAAATCAACATTTACCCGTACATAGTTTCAGTTTATATAGAGGTCAACACTCGAAGTACCAAGCAACTATTTTAGTAATGGGATTTATGTGAGTATGTGTGTTCAAAGAAATTGTAAGTTTAACTACGCAATATATAAGTGTGGTGGTTTCGCGGCCCCGCAAAAAACCAACCTAGCCTACGAAAGAATTAATTAAAATACTCTGATTAAATAACTACCCTAAATTTTCAATTTATTTTCCAAATTAAATTTTTTCTACGTTTGTCAAGTTTAACATGTGTCAAATGTACTTCCCTTTAAAAATTGTGGAATATATGTTCGTCTTACTAGTATTTAAATAAATTAGTTCATTCTCTAACGCTTTAGGTTAATTTCTTAGATGTATATTTTATTCAATTATTATAGGCTCACATTTGGGGCTATCAATTTTATTTTCCTCCAATAGTAATTATATACGAAAATATTCCCTGATACAATATCCATCCGATACTGGTAAATATGCCCACGGACCTATTGAAACATACAAATTCCATGTAAATTGCTATTCTTTTTTTTATTACTGCATATTATTATAGAAAAAGTTAACTCCAGTTTACATTTAAAATAAATGCAAATAAACGGCGGAAATAATTATTCCGTGATCACATGCTTGGCGGATGGGTGTCCCATGATTACATATGTAAAAATGAGCATCAGAGGATGGATCCGGTATAATATAAGAGGTACAATAAATTCTTCTGTATTCACTAACTGTGCTTGTTACTGTTGGATCAATAGCAATATCGCTGGTGACGTTTTCGCCTGTGTGTTTTTATTAATTTTTCTTTTAACTCTAGCCACAGTTTGTTTTTTCTTCCGAACAATTTTTCGTGTCACTTTTGGTTTCCTGTTGTGTCTCTTTCGTACTATTTGCTGTCCTAGCTTCTCTCGTTTGCCTTTATTCCGTCGACGCATAGCAATTTTAAGCCCCTCACCTCCTTGGATTGTTTTACCTATATCTTTTAAGGCGTCGACCCCTCTTTCTTTCAGAGTTTCCTTCACGTTTTGTCCTTGCAAAATATCGGCTACAGCCGTTTTACCAACTGTTTGCAGCAGGAAGTAAATATTTTTTTGCTAACGGAAGAAGTGTCCTTGCTATGGTCGAAAATATGCCACCCAACCCTTTGTCTCCGAGCTCCTAATATAAACTAATCTACGTTATATGCGAATACTATTTATTTGTATGTTTTCAAAACCCACTCTGGAAATAGACTAAACCGTTACTGCCCCCCCCCCATTGTCCGTAGTCCTTTTCCCAATCGTTATCATAATATTCTTCATATTGGCGCAAATATTTATTTGAAATCCTGTTCATTTTTCACACTTTTTTCCTAAAATATAAAACACATGACAAACATCCTGTCGTATATTGTATTTTATCTCCTGATTCATTGCGTATTGAAATGTGTATATTTGATATAAAGCTTTATTTAACATCTAAGAAGTACAGTTGTATGCTGCATTAAATGTATGCTGTACGCTCTTTCCCTGAGATTCATGTGAATTCATAGGAATTACTCTAAGTACATTTTCTTTGATATCTCCTAGATATTGGTCAGTGACTATGGTACAGTAAACCAGCATTTGTGTCTGACCACTATACCAATTTGGTTCATATGGAGAATGTACTTTCCCTGTTTTAAAAATTGTATCTCTATTAAAGCCAAATATTGCCAAAAGCTTTTCTGAAAATGCAAGTTCTACATTGGGAGTTTCGATTTCTATTATACTTTCGTGCTTGCTTACACCTAGTCTTACAATAATATTCTGTTTCTACTTCGCTATATCTGTTGTAAATTCCTGGTGTATTTTAGTTACTAATTCCTTATATTAAGCATAATACTCGGAACATAGTAGCTAATGTCAACGTCTGCTATTGTTTCATCTTCGTTTATTTTTGTAAATCGTTTTAACGTATATTTTCTGTCTAAATTATTTTCATTATCTGAAAAATTTTTATTTGTGTGACTGCATGATATTTCAGTTAAAGCAACTTCGTATTCGTCCTTTGCTATTGACAGTGGTGTATATAGTTCATTCTTAAAATCTGAAATTGAATTATCAGGATAATGGTTCATGGAACCATTGGATATACATGTGACATAAAAACTCGATGTGTATTAACAGCAACTATTGCTCTTAATAGACTTTCAACCATATTAACAGTGCTGTTGTCAGGTCTTCTAATATGACTGTGACTGAGAGACTGTGGTGTTCTCCGGGTGATGAAATCCAAACTTTAAACCCTAAATCCATTTCAATTTCAAATTTTTTCTTTCGAGATGTTTGACCCCTTCTTCTACGGCTAGGCTTGATACAATCGCAAAACACGTTCACGCGAACGTTCTCCTTAGCTGATTTTTCGTCATTTGAGTTACTTATTTTGCGTTGGCTGTTATACAATTACGAATTATTTTAACAATACTTTGTAAAAAATGATAGGGTTGGAATATATATATATATATATAATAACTGTATAATTGCTTACGTACCTCCATTACTTCTGAGATCTGTGAATTCGATCTTGGCTGTACAAGACAGCATTGACAACTGACGTTCTTGCAGACTTTTATTAAATCTTACCTTAAATAGTTTAAAAATTCCAAAATTCGAGAAAAAAATTTCATTGTTCATGTACTTTATTTAGTTCTTGAATATAAAATCCACCTAAAATCTCCTCACCCGACAAGCTCTTTAAATAGTACACTATTGGGTTTGACATGCGTATCCTGTCTACAACGAATAATTCGTCTGTCCATGCTGCTTCGGCACCCTTAGAAAACATCGCTTTCGCTTTACATATACGTACCTAAAATCAGTGGGTCTTTTGAATATAGACTATTCCAAACGTCTTTCTGATTTTTTAAGTTGACTAAAATGGGGGCCATTTTAATGCTTCTGTGTACTGTATTTAAATATGATAATATTATATCTTGGAGTACGTGGATATATCTGTATGATCCCGATTCGGTAAATTTTGGAAAATATTGTCTGTATTGCTCGCTCACATACGCTAGCTTTATTCAGAGAGAAAGTGTCGTAGTGATTTATTCCATAGTCTTTTGTTAGTTTCTTGAACGTCGAGTTGTGTGATCCATCAATTAATATAACCTTCTACTCTGCTACGTAATCCTAAACATACCTTGATCGCTTTGTAGGTTTTTGCACGATCTGTCTGAACTAGTTAGAATGTGTCGGAAGGCCTCTGTAACAGTTTTTGCACTTTTGTTCTTCACAGGTACAATCCAAAGATACTTATACAGTACATCAATTATAAAAAACAGGTATTTAATACCATCGTTGTATTTAGCATACTTTATCGTAGTAGCTAAATCGGCTTGCCCTAAACCGTCTATAAAATAACTAACTGTTTTCCTTGTTTTAAATTTTCTTACGATTCGTTTGTGCTTTGAATATGTAGGATCTAATGATAGCGCTTTTCCTGCTATGTTTTTTTGAATTTTTACGTGTTGGATAAATGAATTAACACCGCTAAAATATCCGTATTGTTTTGGATCCTTATATTTTCTTATTATGCTTGCCATTTTCACACTCGTAGCACTCTGTTACTATTATCGCTCTCTTTAAAATATCCTTGCATTTAACGATTGTAGTACTCTTACTCTCTTCACACCCCTCCTATTCAGGAAGGGCGTAAAGAGAGGTCACTTTCTCTGCCTCTCAGAGAAAGTGACTTGCTCGCTCGTTTCCGTCCTCGCAACATATTTCCTTCCCAAACGTTCTATCCTACTATCCTGCTAACTCTTTCTCCTTTCATCTAAACTCTATCGATTGGCTGCATTATCTCAAACACTATGTATTGATTCTTGTAATGACATTATGTCGCGTTTTTCTTTCTTGATTCGCTGCCTTTCTTACGTCATACACGATCTGTTGATTCTATTATGACGTAGCTATTGATTTGTCCGTGACGTACGGGATGTCTCTTGTCGCTTGAAGTTGCTCCCACCCTACTACTTACGTATACGTTTAAATAATTGTCTCGTCCCTAAAAAATGACGGACCACCTGCTTTTAAACAGAGCTATGCTACCTGCAGTAAAAGTATCTAGAGTTATAAAAGGCTCGAAGCCCTTTCCTGGACCTAACACTCTTATGTGGTTAGTAGAATAGAAAAAACTCGCTAAATGACAAGTGTTAATAGAGCTGCTATACGGTCTATTGTGAGACAAAATCAGGGACATGACAGGGAGCAAGAGTTTTGCAAAACAAAAATGAAAAATAAACCTGTAACAGAAAAACACACGAATTAGTCACTATATCAATTCGCAAAATACACATATTACAGTCACATTATATAAAAGTAAAGAAAAAGCCATAGTAAAATTGGAATTACTTACTATTTTACACCATAAGCTCTCACCACCAATGATTATCTAGCAATTAAAGTCTACTTATTAAATTTGTGACTTCAAAATTATGATCAGTAAATACAGAAAAAAAGCTAAAACACCAGCACACCAAATTCAAGACTGCTCCCTATATTTATTATAATAAAAAAGTCCAAAATTAACCATAACAAACATAATAATATACCCCCACCAGTTTAATTGAACTACTTTTTAATATACAACCAACTCCCAAGCCAACCGCTGCACACCTGAACTAGCGAAGCCCTGAAAATAACACAAATTTCCTAATTATAAAATCAATATACCCATACTCATAACATAAAAAACTTATTCCAAAACACAAACTTACAATGGCTCTCGCCACCAACGACGAAAAAGTTCGTCGGTTTGTACACAGATGTCCTCGCTATCTGGCAACTCTTTGGTGACTCTTGATTTTCCCTCAAAAGAACAAAAAATACCGTCTTCGCATTCATAGTAACGACCACCAACAGTTCTCACCACAACACGAACCCGACTCTCCTCATAAATTTTGCTTCGCCGAACCGACAAAATCACACTATCATCATCCTCAGACTTATAACCCTCCATCTGTTGAAAAAACAGCCAAACAAACACACCTCAAGACTCATAGTTCAAAATACCACTAAAAAAACTAAACCCCTTACTAGTTAATTATTGTTTAAGGAAAACTTGCAGCACTTGTTTTGTGCTCATGAAATAATTTCCGATTTACATACCTTGCATCTCCACCATTAATTTGGGGGCTTGGCGTTGCGAGAGGTTTAAAGTGACTAAAGATATAAATTATTTAAATAAGTAGAATTTTGGTTATACGTTTTGACTTTAGTTTTATTTTTAGTTAAGTAAAAGAGAAAGTGACAATCAGAAGCTTGTTACAAGTTGTTTGGTGGAAGGAAAGAGAATCTCTGGCATAGAGTTCTCGTTGTTCTTCCTTTTTGTATTTTACCTTACATTAGATTAGTATGTAGTTGTTCTTTACATTAGATTCGTATGTATTTGTTCTTTACATTAGGTTCGCAGAAGACTGCGCAAAATGTAAGTTTGGCTAAATGATGTAGATTTTGGCACATCTGCATGTAGAATCTGATTTATGATTGGGCGGCCGCTCCCTATTTTATGATCTTGCTAGGGAGGAGCGTCCCTGTCGCACTCTTTTATTAAACCATTGCAAAGCATAGCTTTTATAATTGGAAGGACAAAAGACATTAAGTGAACAGTACAATAGAGTTCTTTCATACATAAATAGGATTACTTACTTTACTTGTTACAGAAAGAGAGAGATTCTTGAGGACAATCTCCCGACACTGAAAAAACATTCAAGGAAGAGATTTCTTGTAATTGGAAATTATATTACTGTAGATAAAATAGGAAAGTGAGAGAGAGGATGGAGATTTCTGAAGAGAAATCTCGCCAAGCGTAATAATTAGACATTACATAATATTACACACTGGAAATACAAATGATGAAGAATGAATCCCTATGAGAAGCTGTATCACATTTAGTTAGTCTAAGGCGTAGTTACTAATGGACATATCATGTTCGTTCCGCTGTATTGTTTATTACAAGGGATTGAAACCTTGTACGAACCTAACATTATTAGTAATACTTAGGTATATATTATTATTTAATAATATTAATTTAATTATTAATAATTAGGTATATAATTACTATATCTAATGGATACATTATGAGGAAAGGATTTATTAATATTAACTGCGGCTGCTGGGCTCTTGTCCTCAGCCACAGATAGTACAACCAAAACCAATACTCAACACATAATACTTTCCAACATTAAGTCGCGTATTATTTATGCATAACCGCACAGGCAGACAATGTGTTCCGGTGTCCCAGGCCAAAGATTAACGGAACAGTCCTGTGCTTATATGACACTTTTTTTGATTTGACTGTTTACTAGTGCAAGGATTTACAACATTTTCAATCCAAAACCCCGTTGGGTGTAACCCGCTGCGCCGCTTTACTGAAATATCTTATGAAATATCAGGATGTGTATACCTGCTACATGTCACACTCATTAGCAGCCTGTACATCAATCAGCGCGAGAGTACCATTGCCAAATCATTGTCGTGGTTATAATCAGATCTTGATTGCCCAGCTTGTCGCTGCCTCATCACCTGCTTGATGAGAGCCAACAGAGAAATTCAACTGAGGATGCAGTGGAAAATAGTCAACTAATTTAGCAACACGTTTAGCTCTGTTATGCCATTCGGCTAATCTTTGGGTTAATGTTTGACAAATTACTTTCGTCATCTATGGTAAGCGACCAATAGCTTTGCCGAATGCATGCGCTGTACAGTTAACCAGTCTCCATGGACTGATATTTGGATCTTTATATCACTAATTAAGGGTATAAATTCGTTCAAAGTATCCAAAATGCCACATGTACTGTTCCCCTTGGCTTCATTTCTGTCATTGTAGTCCTATTAGGTGGTTAGGGAAAGTAGGTACTATGAAGTCATAATAGAATTTATACATATGTTCTTTTGAAATATCAAGAATAGCAGGTGCGAGATATGTAGGTTTAGAAAGTTTAATAATTTTCTTTTTCAAAAGAAGTATTGCTATATCCTCATTCACAATTTTGAAAGATTCAAAGTTTGGACAGCCTAAAAGTTTCGAAACTTGGTTAGAATTAGTGCAAATGTGGGCGTTTTTTCGTTTAAACATCTGTTCCCCTAGTTTCCCATATGTACTGTTCATAATGAGTTTATGAACTGCAATTTCTATTTCCTTATTGCTCTGTGCTCTTTTAGACGAAAGTAAATCGATGAATGGCTTCAACCAAGCAGACTGTCTAAAAATGACTCCACGATGAATGTGGTTGAGCACAGCTCCTAGTCTCAAATACGTTATAAGGACTCTGGAATGAATTATTTAAATTTTTTCGAGGATTTAGTGTAGCTAACAGCTTGGATCCGATTTTTCTACTAATATCTGGGTTGCATTGTAAGACAGATTTTTGATAAGGTGACAAATCGTCAAACTGAATTGTCTCATGTGCTGCAGCTACAGGCCACCATCGCATTTTCTCGTGTATTGTAGTTGGAAAGCTAATATAACCAGTATCCCTATCAAAATCAATGGATTGTATATTTGTCATCGATAATTCTATTTCGATATTATCAATCCATCGAAACCCTCCCTCGGGAAGTTTATTTTGCATTGCAAGGCTGTACAATGACACACAATCTATAAACACTACCCATGAGGTGGGAAGATTTTCTGAAGAATTAAAGTTAGGTAGATCAGGATTATGTCCCTTTAAAAATCTTTCCGAAATCCAGCTGAACCCTCCACGAGCCGCTTTACGCAAAAATTAAATTATGCTGATGGAATGAATTTATTCAATTTGAGCTCCTGTAGTTCTCAGAGCAATGTCTACGCTCTATGTATTACAGAAATTAATACTGTGTAATAATTTCTGTAATCAATGTTAAAATTAGAAAATATTTCTTTTCCAAAATTAACAAGGCAATCTGACAAGGTTGTTACGTCCAAAAGATTGTAAAATAGACAGAATTCTTTCGTTTTGAAAGTATAAGTTTTGAATTTCAAAACGATCAAATATTAGACATAATCATAGTCCTCTTGACTACACTCAGTTTGTTTCAAATAATTAGCAAATGCGCTATATTTTGCAAGATTATCAAAGTAACTGTACGGATAAGGCATGTTACGCAATATTAGCGTAAAGTCGCCATTAGGATAATTTTCAAAGCATGCTTTTGTAATCCTAAACTTTTCAGCACCGTCATAAAGGACAGTTTGAATACTGTCACTTAAAGAGGCACAAAGAAATTTAAAGGAATCCAAAATTCTAGGAACACTATTAATTTCGATTGAAATAAATTCTTCGCTGGTAATTGCAATTACCGATACCATCATGGATTTCTCTACAGCAGAAACGATAAGGTGAAAGTCGAAGGAAGAAGCTGAGTGAAAGTGCATGTTGAAAACTGCTTTCTGCTGTAGTTTCGCATTACATTTAAAACACGAAACACCTTGCATTTTACCGAATCCATCTATAATGTTTCCAGTTTCTGGATCTTTCTCCGGTAAATGAGAGTGTTCAAAGACTTTCCCTACTTGTGGTGTTAGAGGCACCATACAAAACGTGCAGTTAGTGGTAGCATGACACATACCCATTTCTGCTGGTGATTTCCTTGCTTGAGCGTTGGAAGACTCAAGTACACGAAGCAAATTACCACATTCGCACAAAGCAGTTTGGAGAAGATGCTTTGCAGCGTTAGGCCCAAAAAGGACCACTTATTTACTACATATTCGTCTAATAAAAGCAGCACATAACTAATTGGCGTGTGTTGCAACTTTTTCAGTCCAGCTAGTAGTTACATCTCTACTACATGACTGAATGGGTGTTATTATTGTTTGGAAATCGCAAACAACAGAAGAAGAGAAGTCCACAGTTCCAATGGTTGTAGGGTTAATTAACGAAGACTATAGAAGTAAACTTGGTAATTGACTAAATGATTGTAAGCCTTTAGCGTAATATTAGTCTAATATGTTAAGTTACTCTGTGAATCATATTACTCATTGTATTTCATGTTGTAAATTTCAGTCCTGTACTGCTTTATGACTTTTCCTGAAATAAATACATTACATTACAAGTAGTAGTATAATTATTTTAATGTTTTATCATTACAATGGAAGTGTTTAGATTGACATTAACAGTATTTTTACTGTTGTGCAGTGTTTAGTGGACCGTTTTATAAGAACTATTTCCAATATTTATTACTGTAATATTCTATTTATCTATATTAATATTAGGTGAAACTTTAGGTAGTTTTAAGGTTCAATATCTATTTTAAGAATGTAATGTGTATATTCTAAAACACTACTATATACTTTCTACAGTAGTCAACTCGTATGGCGTACTGCGAGTCTGCTTGTATAGTCGCAAACTAGCCATGTACTAATACTTATTTATCATTGAGACATTACATATCATGGGAGATAGGCTAAGGGCATGTTTTACGTAAGGTAATTTATACAACCCGTGTTAAGTAGTTTTAACTTGGGCCGCCCTCATTTTTAGCCTTCTAGTACCTCAAACCAAGTTTAGCATTAAATAGTGATATTTAAGTTAATTAAGTATTATTAAATTGGAATTATGGTATATGTTTTTAAACTAAGTCAGCTAAGTGAACCGTTGTGTGAACCTATTTACTTGATACATACTAAACTACTTATAAAAGTGTTTGGTAGGTAGAAGTCAGAAGTACACTTTTTGACTGTACACATCTACTAACACTAACACTAATATTAAGATAAGGAATGGGGAGAGATGTAGATATTGAAACCGAAAAGTCGGTAGAGTGTCAAAGCCGGTGAAATTAGCTTTACATAAGAAATGCTGCTCATAAAACACTCATAGAGTACAGTAACACTAAATACATTATACATAAAGCGTTCGCTCCAACTTGGAAATATATTGCAATTTTATGGCGACACAAATGTCACGGATATGAGACTTACGTTACGTTTGTGTATGCATATAATGTGTTTAGGAAACTATGTTTAGTTTGAAATTGTTTAAAATTTCTTTAATATTTTATTGGATTTTAATTTTCGAATCCAAAATCTTAAGTTGTGCAAATAATGTGGTAAATATTTTTATTTTAAAGATACCGATGAAACGAATGTTGACATCTCCGAAATTGCGGAGTTAAAACAGGAAAATGGCAACAATAATGATGTCATCTTTACACACGAAAAACGTTCCTTCATTTGCAACATTTCAGATTTAATTTTCAATGATCGACCTGGAGTTTCCTAAGAATTACAGTAAGATCGGACGGATTGATATATTCTATTTACTATAATGCAGATGCGGTTCGGTTATTGTATCTTTCTATAATAAATATATATTAGCCGTGTATATAAAAATAATAATAGTTGAAATCATTTTGATATTTCAATTTTCATTAAACAGTAGATACGATCCGCAACGAAATGGACAACAAAAGAGATAGAAAATCATCTTATTCCATGATGGCAAATATTACATTTTTTTCTAAAGATATTGTCAAAATAGTTTGCTCTGGCTCATATCAAAGGAACACGGATTGGGAAAATATTTTTTTATCGGTCAACGTTTCTGGTGAGTTTTTTTTATGAACTAAGCTCGTTCACTAAACAATTGGAGTAATATCGTTAAGTAAATATTTCGTACAACATTTTCAACATAAAAACAAATTACAATTGATATATAGATTCCATTGCCCCCAAGTTTTCCGCCAATGGCAGCGCAGTGACCCAAGTGACATTTAAACCCGGTCAATCCTTCAGTCTCGACTGTTCTCACTGGGGTCTACCAGTCCCTAATATCATTTGGGTATTTATTAATATATTCCTAGCTTATATTTATGTTTTCTCTGCTACAAGTTTTAATATCAAGTTGGTATTACACGCATGGTAACGTTTATTTTATTGCTATTTTTAAGAAAAATATAACGCATGGAATGAAAACTTTCAATTCAAGAAAGGGTACCAGCATTCTAACGTTTTCCGGTCATAACGCATCCTACAATGGAATTTATACTTGCTTTGCCGAAAATGTGGTCGGAAACGCGTCAAAAATATTCGAAGTACAATTTAGTGGTAAAAGTTATAGCTTATCGTTATTAATTTTCCATTTAGTTAATGTTTTCACTTAAAAACTAAATATTTCACTCATTATACAAGATCACACTTCCATGACACTGTTGTGTATTTTATTATCCGTTGGTGTGTGTCTATTTCTATCAATAATTGGAATTCCGTGGATACATTTACAAAAAGCAAAAGTATGCCCAGCAGTTCTTCCCGATAAGTCATTTCCAACACTATTTCATTAAAATTACATATTACATATTATGTGCAAGTTAATTATGCCAATGTACGTATTTATATTTATTCGATTGTTAGAATGAATTAAAAAGGACTGAACAAGACTTTTTTAAAGGGAATGCTGAGCTAGCTGCAAAATTTGAGATGGGACACGAATTTGCAAATTATATTCCATACGAAAAATCCAACTACGAAATTTCAAGACAAAGTTTCGATTTTGGTAAGTATTTAAATTCTCATCTTATTTTCAATGGAAAACATGCGCCCGATAGGTTATAAAATGATAATTGTTTTGTAAAGATGTGGATGATGGCTTATTGGGGTCAGGAGCGTTTGGAATGGTTCGCAAGGCAATGATATATTCAAAATTTCAATTCGTGGCAGTTAAATCCGTGAAGCCTACAACTGGTGTCACTGAGTTCAAATGCTTTTTGAAAGAATTGAAAATAATGATTCACCTCGGAAAACATGACAATATAATTGAGCTTATTGGTGCGTATACGGAAAATTTAAGAAAGCGTATGTACTAGTATTTTTAACAGCTAACATCTTAAATTCTGGGTTAAGGTTTGCAATTCAAGTTTTATCATTATAATGTGAAACCAAAATGATTAGGTGAAGTTTATATTCTAATGGAACTGTGTATACATGGCTCACTGCTGAGTTATTTGGAGGATATCCGACCGGATTATATAAATTGTAGGCCTGCAAGACATGTTAGGTATCACTTAAATTACTTCTGCTGTAATGAAGATAAACTTTCTATGATTTTATCAAAATAATTAAATATATTATTTAATGATGGTCAAATTACTTCTGATGACCACAGAAAAGAAGACAACTCAACTCCCGAACAATTAATCCATTTTGCCTTACAAATAGCAAAAGGGATAAAATTTCTAAAGGAAAAACGTGTAAGTAACAAATATGTGTACCTGCTTAACTTAATAACGGCTTACTATTATCCAATCGCACAATATTATGTATCTAATAAATCAAACAGTGTAATGTAAATATAATAGAAAAATTAAATAGAATGTTGTTTTAAATTTCACGCATTAATAATAACTGAAAGAAACCCCTAGGTCATTTATGGTGATTTAGCTGCAAGGAACATACTAGTAACAGAATTACTTGAAGTAAAAATTGCAGACTTCGGATTATCCAGTCAATTATCAGATTTCGAGCACTATATTCTCAACATGGTAAAACAAATTCTCAAATTGACACCTGTTTTCCATATAAATATTAAAATAATTCAATATTTAACCACAATTTATTATAATTGGAAATTGTTTTAATAAAGGATCGTATGCCCTGGAAGTGGTTAGCGATTGAATGCTTAAAAGAAAGAAAGTTATCCTACCAATCTGATGTTTGGTCCTATGGGGTTTTGCTATGGGAAATATTTTCACTAGGTCAGGTCCCATATATTGACTTGAAGTTTAGTGACGAATTTGTCCAGCGGTTATTAAATGGATATAGATTGGTCAAGCCTAAATACTGTTCTCAATTAACGTATGCTCTCACTATTTTGTTTTTCAAACCATATTAAATATATTAATATATTCTCATGAAGCGATTAATATTTTTTGTATTTGTCTCGGTTTTCTTAGATATAACAAGGTTATATTGGAGTGTTGGCATATGGAACCAAACGATAGGATTCAGTCGAACGCAATCATTGAGTATTTCACTAATTGCGTTAATTCCTCTTACATCGCCGTAAGATTACAAAATCTTAAAAAGTGTAACATAGTGCTAAAATTGGCGCTTACGTTTTGTATTTATTGTATGAGGAAATTGCATTAACTGACAAAAATATAAATATGTTTTTACAAGACCACGGAATCTACGACGCCTGATGACCATCCTTCATTAACTGAAGAAGTCGTACAAGATTGAGTGACAGCGACGTCATAGCAAATAGCAGACTTATGTTACTGTCATGCAATTTTCAGTATACAATACAATTAGTTTAAGCCTTGCAGTAAAAGTTTAAATAAATATAAAATGATTGTACCATTTAGGAGTTTTTAAATCAGCAAATTATCTTTACTTTTGCTGTATGTTTATTAAACTACGTGTTCGAAAAACTATTATGAAATAAGATGTGCAAAATGTAAACATATTTTGTCACACGGCATAGATTATGCAAAATACTATCTAGAGTAACATTATTGCTTAGGCTAAACTATAATACCCTTGCGAATTTGGAAATTGGATTGCCTAACAATTTTGCAATTTTGACAATAAAAATAACTGCTAGTATACTCTATCAAAAATCCTAAGGAATGTGCCAATTATATAGCAGCTTGATAGTTCTATTGTTGTAAAACAAAATAGTTGAAGTACGTGTGTTGCTATATACTGTTTGCGTGTATGATGTTGCTGAGGTAATTATTCCAACAATTAATATTAGTATTAATTGTATATTTCATTAACTTCCATTGTATTGTATAATACAACCACATTTAATTACTGTATGTAATAATAATCCCTGAATATTACTTTACTACAAATTCATGGTTAAATAATGCGTAGTTAGGATAAAAGTTACGTAATGTATTGAATCCAAATAGGTTAAATAGTATTCTGTTCTCAATTTGTATTTATTTCAAAGAAGATTGTTTTCCAGAATGGACAAAAACTCGCTAAGACTTCGTCCGTGTTATCTTTTAGTATTCTTGTTGGCAATACTTTTGGAAAGATGTATTGCCACTCATAACATTGTCGAACTTGAACTCAGGGAGGAAATTAAAAATACTCAAGAAAAGTTTGCCAGTTTATTAGAAAAACGTTTGCTGCGGGAAAAGCGAGCAAACGACCCGCACTCCACTCACATAATTAAAAAAAGATGTCTTTTTTGCAAAGATAACGATGACGATTCAGACGAAATGGTTTTGGTGAGACATATTGCTGTACCGCTTCCACCTGGAGGAGGCGGACCCCGGCCATTACCATTCGGAAGGCACGTTGTAGTTGCCCTACCCCCAGGGGGAGGCGGACCCCGACCTTTACCATTTGGAAGGCACGTCGTTGTACCCCTACCCCCAGGAGGAGGCAGACCCCGGCCATTACCATTTGGAAGGCACGTTGTAGTTGCCCTACCCCCAGGAGGAGGTAGGCCCCGACCTTTACCATTTGGAAGGCACGTCGTAGTTGCCCTACCCCCAGGAGGAGGTAGGCCCAGACCTTTACCATTTGGAAGGCACGTCGTTGTTCCCCTACCCCCAGGAGGAGGTAGGCCCCGACCTTTACCATTTGGAAGGCACGTCGTTGTTCCCCTACCCCCAGGGGGAGGCCGACCTCGACCACTTCCCTTGCATCGATCTTGGCCAGTGGCGCCCTCATGGAGTACTGCTATCAGACCAGGGAGCCAAGTAACCGAATGGCCTGGGCTGCCAGGTTTCTTTCCCCCGGATAATGGCCAGCCCCGTCCAATTCCCTTCTGAAAAAAGTGGCTCACTGACGAATAACTCTCCTTGTAGAACTATATCAGTCAACTACCAGTCGAAAATGTTCTAATAAAAGTATAATGACCTGAGAGATGAAAGCCACTTTAAAATGTATTATAGTATTTGTTTGAATGAACAAATACAGTACTATTTTTATTTGAATAATGTTTGAATTACAAAAATTCTTAAGAGGAGCCTAATATGAGTGACGTGTTCCAAAATGACAATTTTTTTAAAACAAAAATAAATTTAAAAACAAAGTTCAAATTTGGAAAGAAGGGTATCTCCTACTAGTGGCAAATAAAGACATTGTTGTAGGTTATATTATCTTTCGCTTTTTAAGGAAACAAATAAATACATTTCGATAGATAATTTTGCAATCTTTATTATTAACGTTAAATACTACAAAAACCATACTGAGTTAAAAACTCAAAGACGACTTAAAACACATAAAATAAATTAGGTCCTCTAAATTGGAGTAAATATTTCTTAAATACCTACGGATTAATTGTGCATAAATATTTTTTGTAGCCTTAGAATCCGCTACAAGTGCTCAGGGCATTTATTTCTTGTTGGATGCATTCAATTAAGCTGTCTAGATCTTCTTGACAAGAAAATATTCCATTATTTCCCATGATACTGTATTTCATAAATCCATTGCAAGCAAGTGTTATGCATGTCAAAGCTATGAAAATTACAAAACAATTCTGAGTTACAAATACAGATGTTAAAACCCAGTAGTGAATCATGTAGATATACTTAAAAAGCATATATAGTAGTGTTAAACAACTTACGGCATGCGTCGCTTAATTCACAGAGTAAATTGGCTGACTTTGCCTCTATTCCAAACACTTTAAACTGTGATTTTGGTCCTGGAACTGTTACCATTGCAGTAGGAATTGTTCTATATTTTGAAAGCTCGATAAATTTCAGAAGAATATACGGAAATATAGCAAAAAGCAACGGCACCAGGTAGAACATTGAAACCATGTAATATTCGGATTCCCTTGCCTGAATCATGTGACAATGCATTTTCCTCAGACGTTTAACTCGATCTGTTTCTCCAGTAGGTAAAGGCAGATGAATTCCCGATCTGGAAAAATTCAACGATAATATTACGAACATTGAAATACATACACAGTGTCCCAGTACCTGTATCCTTGTGTCCAAATTATTTATAACGTAAAAATATTTGCCTTTGTAATTTTCCAAGCGATATTTTTAAAATTTCATATTATTTAAACTTTAAAATATTATCATAAGTATATTTACGCATGAATGGTAAGTTTTTCTGGATGTCCTGGCATTGGAAGTGTGACTGCGCAATGTGTCGTATTAGGTCTTATTCTTGAATTTTTGTATAACGCTTTTTGCAAGGCTGCTGTGTAGCACGAAAATACTACTGCACTCACACATACTTTGTGTTCTGCAGCAATATTTTTGATTATTGTCATTGGAATCTGATCTGAAACTGATGTAATAAAATCTGTTTTGAATTTTGGATTAACAATTTTCCATGTAGGCCATTGGAGGGTCATTAGTAAATTTTCAGCCAAAACCCAAGGCCCTCTAAATATAATTTTTGCAAACTTCCAAATTTTTGTTCCGAGACTAAAGGAAGTAGCAATTTTCATCATTTTATCAATTTCTTTTATGCAATTCTCATCGTTGTAGAAATCTTTGAATATTATTTGAAATAGGGAATACGCATCTCCAAACGTGTGATTGAGACGAAAAAATACTGCAGTTTGTTCTTCATTCGTTTCAGGATCGAGATAGTTTACCGTTGTTAAATACCAAGGACTTTTATTTATAGGAAATCGTTTCTTTAGAAATTCCGTGGCAATTTTATTCAAATCATTGGTGGAAAGTTTGGAAGGTTTCTTATTTCCACTTTCTGGTTTCCACTCAAATATGTGGTCACAAATGTTGAACTTTTCTTCCCATTTCCAAAAGTAGTAACCCATCCATCTATACGGATATTGCTTTAGGTAAATGTTTTTTAAATCTCCATTACTGCATTTTGCAGGTATAACTTTGTTTAGAAATACATCCCTAATTTCATTAATATTCATTGTCTTCTTTCCTGTAGCACAAAATTGAACGGCGTAATTAGGGGAATTCCCATCACTAATGAATGGACTGCTTCGAATATCAATAATATCTCCTAAATCTGGACGAAGAAATCTGAAATATGGAATAACTAGTCTATAGATATAAATTGGGGTCATTAAAAATGCAAAACTTGATATTGACATTAATAGTAGTAACATAACGAAAAATGTTATCGGAATTCTAACTATTTCCCCTGCTATGGTGATTAAAATTCGGAATGCCGACATTCTGAAAGTACAAAGAAAAAACTTAACGTCAAATTTAATGTTATTGATATTAATGATTATTAATAACTTTAAATTATTTATTTACCTGGTTTATTAAATTGGAATATACAATAGTTCACCACAAAAAATTATATGTTTACTAAAAATAAATAAAATCTTCTTGGGCAACGATTATATGCTGGTTAGTTGACAGTGTAGACTTATTAAGGTGTTATACTAATAATTAACTGTGTTGCTGCTAATGATACAAAGTTGTATTGTATACTGCACGAGTTAGCTAGCAGCTAGCATATAGACAAAAGTTGGTTAATGTTTGCTTAAAGTAGTTCATCGAAAAAAAAGCATTAAAAATGTACCAACATGAACAATAATACTCCATTTGTTCTTTACAAACAAAAATTGTTGATATTGTAATGGGAATTTAAAGAAAAATTAACTCACGCCGCACTAGAGTTAATGATATGATAAATGCTTTCTTCTAATGGATTAATTAGTATGTTTCACTGTATTATGTTATTGTATAAAGGGCTAATAGACGATTTATAAATAACCTTAGTTGATATAATATTTATCTTTACTACTTAAATAAGACATATTTATGCATTCAGTTCAGATAAATATATCTGCTACTAGTAAGTATATACATTACGGAGTTTCAATTATATCAAGGACAAGGTTATCCGATTGTGAATCTTTAAGATACATTCTTATTATATGTGCAAACTTCAGTCGTCAACAGTCGTCAATGAATATAATAATGTGAGAATTCCTGTTTTTTGCTTTCAAGCAACGTTGTAATTCAATGACGATTTTATTGATGTGCAATTATTTTATTTCAGAATAACAAACCCCTAAACCACAAAAAGTATTCAGCCATGCTTCGTAATCGATATTAAAAATGGATTGATCGTATTAATTGTTCTAGCTTCATCTTTTAGTTTGAGCAGTTGGGAACTGTCAGCAGCTGTAATTTTATATCTTTGAAGCAGCGCCGTTAAAATGGAAAATCCTGAAATTGTTGCCATAATCTGACCCGGGCAACGACGTATTCCTTTACACACAAATCCATAATATACCCAGTACAATTTCACGGCTTTAAAAGAAACTTAATAGTAATTACCTCAATATTATTTTCTCATTAGTTTTAATACTCACCTCCTCCAAAGGCCATATTGCGATTAACTTTTTCATTTATAAAGTTGTTCTCTTTGTCCAAAAATCTTTCAGGGCGAAAAACATACGGATCCTTCCAAAAATGTTCATCCATATTTACAGCATGCATGTGCATTATGGCACTTGTTCCCTATAGAATATTATTTTCACGATCACAACAACCTTGCATATTTTTCTATTCAAATGACTAACATTTCTCAAAAAATATAGTGGTAGCGGTAACAGAACATAAATAACAAAAATATTTACAACCTGTTTCCAAATAGGAGCTACTTATTTTACTAAAATTTGCAAATCTAAAATACTCCATGGCCACCATTTTACGATAAAGCTGGTAAAAATAGTACATATCCAGCAAGCAAACCTTTGTAATATGCAGGCCTCCCAGTTTATAGTCCTCCGATGCAGCCCTGGAATTGAACGGTAACACATTCGTCATTCTGCGAATTTCCATTAGTGTTGCTATCGTGTAAGGCATTCTGAAATACATTAGGCGTTGAATTGAATTATATTTATGTATCTACCTATTTTGGTAAATCAACGTAATACATAGTTTGATTATCTTACCTGGCGCTATGTTCCAAATACGAGGGCAACATTCGATTTCCAACATTTTCATCAATTTCAGCTTTAATGGCCATCTGTGCCTCTGGATATTTGCACATAAACAACATTGAACTTTCGATAAGTTTCCGAGTTGTGTCCATTCCAGCGCTCACTAAATCTATTAGCGTGGCGACCAGCTCTTCAGGGTTGAACACTTTCTTTGAGATTTCATTTTCATTATTTTCCATTGAATCCATTTGACTTAGAAAACATTCAGTGAAATCGTAATGCTGTATCTCGTTCTTTCTCGTACTTATTCTTTCTTTGACAAAAGCCTTAAAAACGGAGGAAAATAATTTACTTAATCTACCTTTTCAAATATTCAAAATAATCCTTGACCGCAATTTTGCATTTGACGGATCTGGTTCAAAATATTTGATAATATAAAGGTATATACTTAGTACTTACTTTAAAATAGTCCGATATCAACCTTACAGCTTCAAAATGCTTTCCATATCCAAAAATTCCGGGTGAAATGTCGATTATTTTTCGAAAGTTTTCATACGCAATGATTCGGGCTAGAGATAATTCCCCTCGTTCAATCAGAGCGTCTCTTACAGTAACATATTCAGAATCTTCATTTTCAAATCTTCTACTCGTTAAAACGCTCCACATTATATTCATGGTAGCAAAACTGAACAAATTGATGACTTGTATACGGTTTCCTGTTTCCTGAGCTAGAGTGTCAATCTTGTCAAATAATTGATGCATTTCCAATACAAGATGATCTTCCATCTTTCCATTTTTGGAGAGTCCTAATTTGCTAATTGTTTTCATTGAGAAATATCTCAGTAGCCTCCACGAGTGCCCATTTCCAAGAATTATTCCTAAGATCAGGATTTTAATATTCAAATCTTTTAACCTATGTTTACAAATTTCATGGAGCACAGTGGAAATGTAATTACTACCTCTTCCTCCATTTTCAGTGTCAAATGCACTTGTGCTGGGTCTATCTGCCCAGACAGTAGAATTTTGTATTTCGTTTATCAACTCAGCTCTGCTCACTAATACTACAATATATTAAAGTGCAATTAAATAGTTGCTGTCCACATTGCGGAAAATATAAAAATCGCCTTTCCACTTTTATAAAGAGGTCTACATTTCATTTATGTTCCTTCTTCAACGACAAAATTATTTTATTTGTATGTACCAATGGAAAGGAAGGAAAAGACAACAGTTTTTCCATCTGCTTGAAGTTTTCTTAAAATTGAGAGCTGTGATTCCTCCGGATATTTCCAAAAAGCTATTACTAGCTTGCAAAGGTACGATACCCCAGATAAGAAACTACTTTCTAAATTATAAAAATATGTATGTAATTCAGAATTATTAAACCATGCATATTCCATTGAAATATGTATTACTATTGGCATGATATCCGACAATTGTTTTGTTATGCATAATCATAGTCCACGTAAAATGGGTGGTTTACCTACCTTCACTTTTTAACACATCGTCCAATTTTTTTCTTCGCTGTAGTTTAACAATAACAATTATAGAAAGTAAGAAAAAATATATTACATGCACAAACATGGGCATTTCGCTTGCTTCAACCGACTTAAAATTTGTTGCACAATTAATCACTCCTAGTACATAAAACGTGGGTAAAGATATACCTACTTTGTAGTACAACTACAGTCAATCAATCAATATAGTATGTGGCGTCCTCGGTATTCCTACTTAGCATATCCAATCAAAATATAATAAGTAACCTTTACTTTTAATATCACAGAATTACCTAGAAGTTAAATTATTGCTGCTTAATTATGTTAATCACGTTATGTTAGTTATAAAAATTAATTGTTATGAATATTTAGTAAAATTTGTGTGCTCTACAATATTGTACAACTACTGTACATCAAGTGTAACATAACAACTATAATAGCTGTGTCGGTAATCAGGGCTTATAGCTGTATTAAAATCAGACATCTGTGATACACTTGACACACATTTTTAACTTCCCGTACCGACTAGTCTACATTTTTTCACGATTGTATAAGTATGACGCTAGCAGTAGATAAATAGGAGTAATTTGTAATAGGAAATTGTAATATTTTGCCGTTATCATTCTGATGTATGTATATTAACACTTTTACTCCAAAACAAATTTTCCCAGCTATCCTATGAAAGCAATACACTAGTTCCCACACAAATTGTCTAGACGCTGTGCATAGCAAAAATGAATCCTACTTTAAATGTAACTTTTAATTAATACGTAATAAGTTTACTTTAATAAATAAGGCTTATACATAATGCATATAGCATTATATCGTTATACTATCTCTATCTAAACTTGTTTTGCCTTATTCACAAGAATTATAATCACTTTCGAGCTCTAAGTCATCAAGCATCATATTTATACAACATCATACTTCACTTTGTAATGTTGGTTAGCTAATTCATTTCAGTAGTAAATCCCTCCCCACTATATAATGGACAGCAAAAGCTTTAATATACTACAAAAAAGAGTACCTATAGCTAATAAATATCTTCTGTTGTCATTACCATTAAAAAGTTGTGACACAATCAGACAGTATGCATCAAAACAATTTTTTAAAAGGAAAAATGTTCTAATGGTCCTGGTAATCTTACCTTGAATTATCGAAATGTTTATGTTAATTTAAGTGTGCATTATCGATATCCAAAAGGATATATTTTGCTCGAAACTGTGCTGAGAATAATTTGTAAGTACAATAACAATTGCTGCAATATATTTACAATTTAGCTTTTTATATGTTTTCCCCCGCGATCAATTACAAGACCTTCCTTATCAGACTTTTCACTTATGTAAATAGCCCATGCATTCCTCTGCATGGAAACTAGTTGACTATAGAAAGTGCCACTATCCATGTCAATAAATATTTTCCAAAACTTTATTCGTATTTCAAAGTGCTTTAAATTAAATTAAATTAATTACTGTAAAAAAATTGAGCCTACATAATATTTATTTTCATTTATTCTATTTTTATTTAGTAGTAAAAGGACAAAAAACCTGCTACGTCTACTTTAGTGAGAAAATGAACGGGAATAGGCCAAAATATTTCCTGTATTTTACAATGTTTATTGAGCAATTAGAATCAATATTAGTGCATATCTTGCGGTTTCCAATAACATTCATAGTAATGTTATCAGTAATCGTTTCAATACCATGTTTTACAGTGTTAATGACACCGATTTATATCTATCGATACACTCTATCTCGTCTACGATTTTTTCGCAAGGATTTAGGTCCCATTTTTGACATAGAAGCAGCTTTGTTTATCAGTGATGATTGGCAATCCTCCAAATACACGACCATCCTTTGCGTAACCGGAAAACAAGGATTGACTGTTGAAAATGTCCAAAATATATTTCTTAATAAAGTTCTCCCAACAAGGCTAAGTACGGGGGAATTAAAAAATGTCCACCTACAACAATATCCTTATAGGTGGATGGGCTACTACTTTTGGAAATCAGAGGAGAACTTTAATATCTGCAATCACGTATTTGAATGGAAAGGACCAGGACAGAAAAACAATCTCCCGAAGTTCACAGCGCTGGATTTGCATAGAATTGGAGAAAAACTTTTAAAGAAGCGCTGCAAAAATAATACAAGTCCGTGGGAAATAAATCTGGTGCCTTATTTAAATGCGGAAACGGAAGAAGAGCAAACCGCTATGTTTTTTAAATGCAGCCACATTTTTGGAGATGCTTATACCCTATTAAAAACACTATTTAGGGATTCCGCAGAGGATACTTCCTCTATGGACGAAATTGATCAAAGCATGAAAACAATGCTGACCCCATATCAAAAAGTGTTATTATGTATTGATGAAATATTCAGAGGACCTTGGAAAATTGCCGAAAACTTGCTTAGTATTTTAAATTGGGCGGATTGGAAAATTATGGAGCCAAAATCAAGATATCAACCAATTACTGCAGTTTCAGATCCAATTCCGTTGTCTTTATTTAAAAATGCTGCGCTTACCCATAATGTATGTACCAGTGCGGTAATTTATTCGTGCTTCTCAGCAGCAATCAGAAACGCATTTTCCAGAAACTCAGGAAAAATTCCAAATTCAATACATTGTATGTCTACCAAACCAATGCCTGGGCGTCGACCAGAAAAGAAGACAACTTTCTCGTAAAATAACTTAAACATAATGCAGTAACATTACAAATTATTAATACATTAAAATGTCAGGTAGTTCATTAGCTTAAGAGTGTAGAGTATTTTGACAGTTTAAACAATTATTCTTTAGTATTTGTTAGTATTATATCAGAAATGTCCGAAATTTGCCAAGAATGTCCATTGGATCTTTATTTTATGATAATTAGAAAGCAAATAAGCCCATGTCGAGTATACTCGGGCGGGATAATAATTATATAATATAGCAAATGGAGTTCATCAACTTTGTTAATAGTTTAAAGTGTGAAAACTTAAAATTTAAGACTATTTACACATTTTTTTTGCAGAACGGCATATCAAATGGCTTTGCCATGCGGAGAATCGAACGCAACAAAAAGGCTGAATAAAATCCATCATAACATCCATAGTGGGAAAGCGTCATGCTTTCCTATTGTCATGTTTCATTTGGTGCCATTGGCGTTTGCAATGTTTCCGTATGTCATCCAACAGTTCACAAAACTTACAAAAATTAAAACCATTCCTACTACAATCATTTCAGTAGCAGGGCCTACAACTAAATTCAATATATTTGGAATGGATGTATCGTCAGCCTATTTTATTGGTGAACTAAGTGACGTGTGTCGTAAGTATATCTTTAGTCCGTTAGTGATTATGACTTGTGATATTTCTTGAAGTAAAAAATCATTCTTAAATATTATAATTGATATTTATTTACTGTACTATTTATTTGAGAACTATTTAATTTGATAATGGTTTGACTCTCCTTCTAGCTCTTGCTGTTATCACAATGACTTGCAATGATTATTTAAAGTACAGCATTATGGGGGATAACGGAATATTTACTAGCCAACAAGACTTGGATGAAATTTTTGCAAGCTTCAATGAGGAATTGCGGATTCTGAATAATCTGAAGAAATAAATCGGTGCTGTTGCCTTACAGAGGTTGAATCAAAACTTCATAGTAACTCTAAATTGAAGTATTTACAACATGAAGAATTTTTGAAGTATTACTGCTAATGGTAAAAGATAAATATATTATAGCCACTGTACTCCAATATCAAATACAAACAAATTAATTACCTACCGAATTTTCAATATCAAATAATCTTGTTGGTATATTAACTTTAAGTATTAATCCACCTTGTGAATTTTAAAAACGTGGAACCTTATAATATGTTACTTATGTATTTAATTGTAGTTTATACATGACATCTATGTATATTTTAATTGTATAATAATTAAATTTTATATAAGCCATTTTACCTATTTTATATTTATAAAAAGAAACTCAAGGAAATAAATATTCATTTAACAGCATAATTTTTGGTAATTAAATTGGCCATATGCTATATTCATTTATTTCATTTCTGATTATTTTTCTGATGAAGCAGGATAATTTTTTCCGCTCCAGATTTTACAATATCTACCTGACCTACGATACACAAATGGTTACCAATGAGCATAGCTATATTTTTTATGAATACTGCCAGCAATAATGTTTATTTAGTCCATGCCATGGGAACATTGTATTAAAAGACATGTTAACCTTTAAACAAATACGCATTTACATATTGTGCTTGTTTACCTCATTTAAGATTGGTACGTAAGCAATATTTCATTACATTAGTTAAGATTTGTACTAATCTTTCTCAAAATAATTTATAGTAATCTATAATAATTGTTACGCCTTTAACAGCAATGTACTAATAGAATAGTATTGTAAGTTGTAAGTAATAAAAATTCTGATTATGCTTTGAAGGAATAATTGTAAATTCTAATTTCCGTGTATTGATTACGCTATCAATTTGGATAAAAAATTTTAGTCAGAATTCCCCACATAAATATACAAAAGTAAGAAATACTTACGTCTACAAGTCCAACGGTCTCTTTAGTTCATTGAAAAATTATTCCGTGTATTTACTTAGTGAACTAGTTAGTACAGAGTGATAACACAAGTTGTGCACCGTTATCTTCTTTTTATATAAATACTACTGGGACTTTTAATGTTACGTACATATATAATAGTAAATTATGACGATGCTACGTTTCCTTACAGATATAATGGGAATTTTGTCTAATAGTGTGGTCCATATGTAGGCATGTCTTTTCAAGATTGCTTGTACTTATCCAAAAATAAAACACAGCGTACGTCATAGTTCCACACCATTGTATATAATGGTAGTTATGTATAAAAATTACACAGCAAGAAATCATCAGTAGAAGGCGACTTTAGTTAGGAAGTAATTAATAGCAATGATTAGTCTAGTTAGTAAGTAACAAATCATGTTTTGGTGATAAAATCCGGCATTTCATGCAAATATTTCCTTTGAAATTGAAACTGGAAATACCTAAGTTGTACGTATGTATTTGAATTAAATCAAGAGCAGCACCACAGGCAGTGGGTTAAGATAAGCTTGAGGAAATTGCTGCTCATGGTCTTGGAAGAATACACGTATGCATATTATGTGTATCATAATACATGTGTGTATAAAATAAATATAATCTTCAAGAAATGCGATTGCAATTTTAATTATAAACATACTTCGATATTTTACACCACAGAAGAATGTAAATGCAAGACGTAAACTTGAGGTTAGAAGATTCTAAAATAATATCTACTTTATTTTAAGGTTGTTAATGCAAAAATTCTGTCATAGTGATTACAATCCATATTTCGTGGCATTGGGGTTTTCCATTAACGCCATTTCAATCAAGTAAGCCTTTGGAATATTTATTGTTACCTTCTCTACGTAAAATATTGCAGGTTTGTTGCCACTACACGAAAACCCCAAATGTTTAGTGCATTGATTTTTTTGTGGTTGGCTTAGGGAGAAGAAATTAAAATAAAAAAACTGTTTTGCTTAATATTAACGAAGGTAAAAAATATATAGGGTTTCCCCCAATACTTTTTATTTTTTCTTTATAACAAGATTTTTCTAAGGTGTGAAATCTAACAGTGTGCAATACTAAGTTAAAAATATACCAAAAATCAAAACAATAGCTAACTTTCACAAAATAGAAAATTTGAAATTATGGATTTGTCTCAATTAGTGCGCCGATTTAAGATATTAATTCGGAGTATTATTTTAGTGTTGGCATTAGTCACTGTCGTTCTTCCACTTCTTTCATGGCGATATTGTGTAAACATTTTGTCAAAAATTTTTAGAAAAGATTTTGAATATATTGTGGATCCTATGAGTGGTACATTTTGCCATGATTATGAAAGGTGGGATTCCGAACCAGATTACATCGTGATCACGTCAGTAATTACCGAATCTGGGGTTTCCTTAGAGGAAATACGTTCTAGAAGTAGAAAACTGATTTGCAAGTGGTCTAATCGAAAACTTCACCAACATGTTGAAAAGTGGATGGGATATTTCTTTTGGAAAAATGATAAGGATTTTAGAATCGAAGATCACATTAAGCTCTACGAAGATGAAATGAATGAAACGGAAGTGAGAGATGATGAGTGGTTAAACAAAGTAAAGCAAAGACTTTTAAGGAAACCATTTCCGATGGAAAAAAGCCCGTGGGAAATTATTTTGATTCCAAATTTTAAATCTAAAATTTCTCCTAATAAAAACTTTTGTGTAACACTCGGGCGCTTTCACCATGTTCTTGCGGACGGAATCTCTTGGAAAAATTTTAAAGTTGAATTACTTGCTGGAACTGTTCCAATGGTTACACCAAATTTTGCCTCAAATACAAAAAAACACTTCGTAGCCAGATTGGTTGAAAATCTTACATTTCTTTTTAGAGCCCCTTTTATTTTTGTGAAATTACTTGATGAAACAAGTGATAAAGGGAAAACTCCTTGGAATGCCGAAGGTTACTTATACAAGAAGATATCTTGTTCCGCTAGATCCAAAAAGATATCTCTTACCTACCTCAAGGATATTAAAAATAAATTTGGAGTTTCGCTAAATTCCGTTATCCTTTTCGGAGTATCTTCCATATTACAAAATCTCCTAATAAAAGAAAAAATTAAACTTCCTGACAATGTCCATTGTCCTCTTCCATTACCAATGCCCAATCGTCCAGACGAACTTTGTAATCATATGTAAGTCAAAAAATAGTTTATTATTCATCATATATTTCCTTTTCGTAACTAGTAACTACAATATTGTCAACCGGTAACAAGTGTAACATAGTTTCGGCAGTGTAATTTTCAATTAAATGATTCCGTTAAAATTCGAACGTATTGCAAAAATTATATAGCAAGAGAATTTAACAGAAGTTCGTGAAAAAAATACTTCACAGTTTGGACACTCTTTTCTTCTAAAAAATGGCAATATTTTTACACCATTTATTTTAATGAGATACTAATTATTAATTTTCGAAAATCTCTTTTTTGTTCAGTCCTGTACATTTCATGCATTTAACTACAATTATTTACAACTTTTTTGTTTCCTAACTACAGTACATCTGCTGTTATTAGCTATCCAATTGGAATTATGGACCCTGTTAAAAGATTGAAGGCGATTGACAGACAAATGACATACTTGAAAATGTCAATTCAGCCTCAAATTGTATACGTATTCGGAGTCATAGTTGGATCGCTTCCAAATATTTTACTACGTCGTTCCAGTTTGCAGTTTTTTACTGCAAATGTAGCGATCGTCCCTGGAATGACCAAACGTCCTCTCTTCTTGGGTAGATACCAATTGTACGATGAAAGCTTTTGTCTTGGAATACCCAAACCTCACAGCAGCGCAGGTTACGTTTTTATACTGATTATTTATCTAAAAATTGCAATATTTGTGATCATGATCATAATACTAATTATTATTGATTGCTTAAATCTTGTAGCAATATTTGTTAGTTGCTACACTAGTGATTCTGCTCTGGATATCGATACACACGTTGATAAAAGCATATTTGACACGGATAATGCAGTTGAAGATTTGTATAACTCCGTATATAAGGATTTTCAAAAATTGGCTAATTCATCTTGACAACAAAGGTTCCCTGCTAATAATCTTGATTATATGGATACAGAAAAAACTAAAAAAAGTATTTAATGTAAAATGTTATGCGTGTAAGAGATGATGATTAAAACTGGTTTATTTATACGAGAGTTTTTATGTCAATTTAATAATACATCATAATATTGTAATATGCACACACGGTTTATGCAAAATAAACCGTTACTCTTCAGAATTATTTCCATGCTGCATTTGTATTTGTTTTTGTGCCATTTTGACACATTTTCTTTTGTTTCTGGCATAGAGTCCTATATTGGGATCCGTGATAAAGTCGTACATAACTTTGACCCATGACGTATGATATGGCAGGACATCGTAATATTCTCTGGCAATTTCTCGCACCTGCAAAAATAAATACATTTCCGGTGTTTTCATGAATGAAACAAATTAATTATTATACAAAAACCATTATTACATGCTTAATTAGCAATAATTTTTACCTTTGGAAGATTACATGAAGGCACAGCAGGGAAATCATGGTGTTCATTATGGTAACCAACATTAAATGTTATGTAATTCAGAGGTCCATAGTAGGAATATGTTTCGAAGCCCTGTACATCCAAAAATGATGCATTACTATTGAAATATTTATATTCACAGTGGCGTAAAATACAACTTTGATATGTTTGCAAGTTAAACTTACTTTGCGGACCATGTAATGTTCCGAAATTAAACGGGCAGCAACTGGGTGAAATCCGGAGCCAAGAATAGTTCCTCCGATCAAATACACAATAGCTTTTACGCCAAAGTAATTGTAGACAATATAGTTGAAACCTAGCTGAAGTATAATATTTACTAGTTCCCAAATAGTTAAAGGTTTAGGGTTCCGGATTAAGGGACGTAGCAAGTAGAAGAAAGGTAACAGTATGACCCAAATTAATTTTCCAAAAGTGGTGTAGAATAGCTTAGCCTCAAAAGTAGATGGGATATCTGGATCGTATACAGCGTCACCTTGGTACTGCCAATTCACATAAAATATAATTGCAAAATTATTGTGTTTTCTATAGTATAAAATTTTATGTGCATTTACAGATATGTCTATTACATCATAATTTGTCTGTAATAGAACTAAAAGCAAATTTTAAATGCGAGAGCGAACCTAATTAACTTTTCATAAAATAATTCGCTGAAGATAACTGTCAAAATATAGTAGTCTCATTATGTTTTCAGTTTTCATATAAATTTATGTTCCCTACATTAAGCTTCATATTCTAGTATAATTTCAAAATACACGTTGCCGTTGGCAATGTAACAAATATTACCCTGTGGTGCTCCAAATGATATCTCTTAAAAGATGCAGACAACGGAAGTCCTATTGGGAGATTTGCAATGAAACCTAGTATTCGGTTAGCCATAGGACGGGAATGCCCGTAACACAAGCTGTGGGCAACTTCGTGTATTGCTGAAATTATCAAAAAATTAAGCTAACAGTAAGCATGTGTACACTGGAGCAGACATATTACAATATATCTTGGTAGTTCAGAAAATTGTGGTATTAAATTAATAAATGTTGATTGGAAATATTTGTCTTACCGATTAAAATAGCGTTATTAATAACGGCACTGATACAATATATAGTGAGAAAAAGTAGTGGCCAATTCATATCCGACACCAAGGGTAGCATACATAATTGTATGAAGCATAAGACTAATATTTTCCATTTAACCGTCTTGTCGAATCCAAAGAGCTGCTTTATCTCTGGATATTTTCCTGTTGGGTATTATTTTATTTTAATTTAAATAGAATATCATTTGAAGAATGCAAGATTTTAAGCTTAATGTTCTTCCTCAGATATAATAACCCATAATTTTCCAGTTTTAATATAAGTAAATCTTACTTAAAATTTCTTTTCGGCGACTGGCATGGGGTTCCTCTTGAGTACTCCATTCAAAATCCGTAGTGGACACACGTTGGCCCATTCTTCGTTAAATATTCAACAATGAGTTAGGCAAATGTATATTTTAATGACATATATATACAAAGAAATATTTTAATAAGTTGCAGATCCAACTTACGTGTATCTGCCCTAATGTCATAATTGAAATAGACCTTTATAACAATTATTGGATATAATACTTACACACGTCATTACAGCAAAATTAAGGAAGTTCTCTAATGTTATGTCTTACTAGCTTAGTATCCAGGAAGGTACATTCAAAGTAAATGTAGGAAACATCAGTTCAATAATTAGATAGCATAATCCAAAGAGGAATTCGTCCATGTTACTTTTATAATAGATAGTGTTTGGAAAATCCAAGTGCGAAGTAGGTTATCAGCAGATTGTGGTTATATTTCTATATAGATGCTATATTAGTTATATATTATGTTAGTTAAACACCTTAGCGTATTTGCTTTTGAAGGGAAAAAATACACAAAGTATGTAACACCTGGCAACCCAATGCATAATCAAATACTCCAATCCGCCATTCTGTAATATCCGTAATTAATTTCTTTAAATATTAATATTTTTATATCTACATAGATTATTTAGTGGAAATATGGAATTTTGTAATTATCCCTGTTGAATCGTACCTTCTTTATAACGAAATAAGCATAAACTCACCAAAGGAGGAAGAACGGCAATAAGATTTGTACTTCTTACCTCGCAAAATTATTCATCAATAAATAATACACAAAATAAGGAAAATTTACATTTTCTCATGGATTGCTATTATAAAGAACGCATTCCGTGGAGATAAAGTGTTTGCTGTCGTCATGAGTTTAAGAAGATACTACATCTTTGCAGTAGGATTTGCCAATTGAGATTTAATTCCATGAGTTTTACTAAAACTAAATTAGATTAAGATTCTCACAATGAGAAAGTATCCCTAGGCCTGATTTTACATAAGTGTGGTATTTCCAGTCCACCTAATATTAACAACAAATATCAACAGTTTTTATAGACGTTACAAGTCTTCCCACAAACGAAAAAGTTGTACTATAATAATATGGTGTTTAATATCGGATTTGACAGCATATTGCAGTAATATTTCCATATAAAGCTACATCTTGACCTTACTAAACTATATGTGTAACATAATTCTTTATGTATGTAGATATAGTGTGATAAATGTGTGCGAACATAGCGCTCATCAATAATTTTCTATAATAATGGGGTAGTCAAGCGTTAATAAAACTCTCATTAATTATTTACATGTGTGCCTTAACCAAAAATTTAGTGAGGAGGACATTCTTATTCTACACGCGTTGAATAATTGTAGCACATAAGTTTAGATCGTGCATTTATACTCCTAATTATATAATATACAGATAATTTTAAATATTGATAGAAAATATCGGCATCGTTTTTAAAATTTCGTTAGGTTACTTGTTGACTGCGCCAATTTGCCAATTAATAAAATGTTTTCACTTCTAAAGTCTTTATTTTGGTATGAGAGATTTTGGTTGCCTGACAATTTTCATTGGAAGGATATGCAAACTGTGAATCCTTTAAATATTGTGATACTCTATAGAATCCTAGTAGTTGCTTGTTGCATTCATACAGTCCACTATTTGACAAAGAAGTACATTTTTGTCCATATTGGAAAATCTATAGGACTTCAGCCAAAGTTTACAAAACCATGTGACAGAAATCCAGTTCTAGAAGCAGAGTTTCAGATATTTGGGAAATCGTTATTGAAAAATCATGATAGAATACTTGGATTACTCAAAATTGGCGAAGGAACCGAACGAGGAATCGAAAAGTGGCTTCGCAGAAGAATATCACAAGAGAAAATTTCAAAATTGGAAAAATTTGCGGAAATTCAATGGAAAATGCTGTGGTATGTGAGTTCATTTACTTACGGGTTGTCTACCCTGTGGGATAAAAATTGGTTCTGGAATATCGAAGAGCTTTTTACAAACTACCCACTGCAGGTTCGTGAACACAATTAACTGTGTTTTTAAGCGTTGATGATGTATTTATAGACTCATATGTCAAATTACTCAAAATCTATTTAGATAATTTATAAAATGAGACAAAATTTAAAGGAAAGTAGTGTCATTTTCAACAATAACTGATATATTAACGTATGTAACTCTACTTGAGTAATTGCTATATGTATTGTTTAGAAATATGTAAATGTAGGCGTAATTATTTTTATTCTTCATTTACAGATTGTACCGACAACAGTCAAATGGTATTACATCATAACGTGTGGGTTTAACATGGCGGAACTCTTCTTTCCTTCCCGCAGTTCAAAACGGAAGGACTACTTGCTTTTATTGATTCATCACGTCGTGACCTTGTCTTTATTGGGAATGTCGTACATTTCTAATATTACCAGAATGGCATCCCTAGTAATACTAATCCACGACGTTAGCGCCTTCTTTGTGAATTTTTGCAAAGCGTGTCTTTACATGAAATCCCAGGAACTTCGTCGCTTCAGTTTATTAATTTTAACCTTTGTTTGGATCGGGACCAGATTGACAATATTTCCATATCTGATATATTCATATGCAATCCAAACGATAAAATTTCCAGTTCCTTCTATGGTTTTAGGTGTCGTGATTGTTATTTTACTCCAATCCATTCATTTCGTTTGGTCGTACTACATTTATAAAATGTTAGTACATGCTTTCAAAGAAGATTCAGAAATTAAGGATATAAGGAGTGATTCAGAATCCTCCGACTAATGTAGAGCAACATTTTACGATAATTTAAATTCAATCTGTTCTAAGAATACGCAATTTTTGTTGTGTATATAGGTACTTGTTCTCTATTTTAAATTATTTGTATTTATGCGAATATGGTTTTGGTCCTGGCGTATTAAATAAAGAAAATTAAGTTGTATTTAAGTTTCAGAAATTCTTTTGCTAATAGTTTTAACACTTTGAACAAATAAGTAAAGGTGTGTTTTTATTATTTACTTAGCCCTTGATGTTAATAAAGCTTGAATTCCTTGCGTTTTATTTCTTCATGCTCGCAGAGTAGCAGACATTAAAAATGTGTAAAGGAAGAGTAGTATTCCCTACTAATGTGTGTGTGAGGCGACTGTGTGTATTATGGAGGATGATGGAGGATAAGACAATAGGTTTTATGTCTTGTGGGCTTATAGCCCGTTTATTATGTAGTCTCCGCTCAAGAGACGGATTGTGAATGATTAGAGTTCAGCTGGACAGCCAGCTAACTGACGATCCCAAGTAATAGGTAAGCACACACCATACATCACATTAGGTAAAGGTAAAAGAGGATGGCAGACGCATGGTGAAGCATAAGCCAAAGCATAGTTTAGTCTAATTAACATAATAATACAATTCCTTATCGGGTTCAGGGAATAAACTCTGGACCCGCGTATGTATATTAGGATATGTGACAGAAGCATACTGTCACACAATCCTTCCTTAAAAAGCGAATACCATGAGCAATATTGAAAGTAGACTAGGTATATAAAATGTCAGAAGGAGAACAAACTTTTTCTTTTTCAAAAATTTCAAATTGTATGTATGTGTGGCATTAATCATAATTTTTAACAATTAATTCTTAGACATATGGAATGCTTTTCTAAAATTTAACATTTGTAAGCAGATACAATATTTAATAATAATTCCCGAGACAAATAGCATGTTGAGTTCTCGTTCTGTTGAGTTAATTGACTCAAAATAATATGCAGATATATTCAAATGATCTATTAGAAAATGATGTACTTTTCTACGAAAATGTATACTAAAATCTGTGAAAGCAACAATTAATTGTTATATATAAATTCTGGCTTAATTATGGTAAAATGAGAAATTTAAAAATGACCGAAACAAAATTGTGAATCATATTATGTAATGTACTGATGTACAGGCTTTGGCCAAAATACGTCAATAAATACTACTACTCCAAAAATAGTTCAGAATATCATGGTTATGTATACATTTTTTTTTGCTATGTTTACTATTATAACTTTGAAAATCTAAATGTGAAAAATGAAATAATGCTATGCTAAGAAACTAGGTATGCTAGAAGGCAATAAGGTGCCCGTTACATAAATATTTTTATTATCTATGTTAATTTCTCACTGCTTACGTACGGAGTGTAGCGGAAAATAGAAACGGCTTTACACCCCTCACCGACATTACTTTTTCCTCCATTTGTAGCATTTGAGAATCATCTGCAGCTCTGAGATTATACCGCTGAAGTAATCCAGTTAGCACCATAAAGCCATGTACAATCGCCATTACCTGACCTGGACACCGTCGATATCCTAAATAAATTTCCCATGTCTGCTAATGAAATTTGGTTTTATAGGTAGTATGCATTTTGAACAATCTTTTTAGCTGATTACCACGAATTATTAAGAACGTAAATGCTCTAACCTGATCCAAAAGCCATATTACGATTAACTTTTTCATTAATGAAATTATTATCTGAATCTAAAAATCTTTGTGGTCTAAAAGCTTCTGGATCCCCCCAGAATTCTTCATCCATATTCACAAAATATAAAGGCAGTGGTGCAATCGTCCCCTATTTTGCAATTTTTAATAAAAATACATTCACTATAATTTTGTTAGTTAGTATTAAATTGATCTATATAAACTATAAACTACAATTGAAAATGGCAATATACTAACATCACTGTCACTGTTGTAATATTTGGTCAAAACATATAGTGTTATTAATGACTTTATGCTGTGTTAAAGTTCCTAACAATTGTTAGTATTTAGATACCTTTTTGATAATAATCCCTTTGAAGATATGGTCCTGAGTTGCAGCTCTAACATTGCCAGGTAATATATTTGCAATTCTGCGAATTTCCATCAGTGTCGCAATTGTGTAAGGCATTCTAAAATAAAATAATGAAAACATACACTTTATTCAATTTTAAATTGTAAATAGTTTAGAGTTTTTACAATTGAATAACATAATATTGAATTTTTGAATTGAATTTATTTCTCAGATACCACCCTCCGTATAAGGTCATTACAATATCAGTGAACATTATATAGAAAGGTTATACATATTAATAGGAGCTTAGATATTACCGGATGCTACTTCATCAATATATGAATATTCATGTATCGAGTTGTCAAAATTAATTGATCATAAGATTATCACTTAAATTACAGGTTGACAATTTAAAACCTCAGGTGTTCTCAGCCTTAGTCAGGCTCCGGCTTTTACCAGGGAATTGCCGTAAGTTTCCGTGTACACAAAACCTACACTAATAGTACGTGATAATAAACAGATAAAAACTCAAGTGATAATACGGAGGTACATAGTCACAGAGAAGAGTAAGGCAATGCGAGCACCTCAGACAAGTGTACACTTCCACGAACAAATTAAGTAATTACTATAGTTCATAGTATTGTATTGGATATTTCTGTTTTACTCAATAGGGCGTTGAAAATCTATTTAAATATTTAATTAGTCATTAAATAGTTTTATATCATCATTTACAAGTATATACCTATTTCCATGTTCCAAATAAGATGGTAGCTGATTCATCTCCACTACAGAATCAATTTCTTCCTGGATCTTTCTCTGGACATCTGGATATTTACATATGAACATTGTGGTATTCTCCATTGCGGTTTTGCCTGTGTCCATTCCAGTACTGATTAAATCCATAAGAGTGCATTTGAGCTCGAGTTTAGTGTAAACATTGCGCAAAATTTCGTTGTTGCTGTTCTTATGCAATTCAATCTGATCCAGGAAACCATCAGTAAAATCTAAATTTATATTTCCTTTTTTACGTGCCAACTCCCTGTCATCAATAAATTCCTATTTCAAAAGGTGGGAGTTATTTTAAACAATACAAAATTATAAGTTAAGTTAGGTTACAAACTTAAATACTTCTACTGAAGAATTGTTAAATATTATTTCTGTATTACAAACTTGTACTTGCCGTAAAATATTTATCCAGAATATTCGTCCCTTCAAAATGTTTGCCGTAGCCAAAAAAATGTGGTGCCATTTTAATAATACCACCAAAATATTCGAAAAAGAAATACTTTGGAGGAGAGAGTTCAACTTTCCACTTGAATGCATCCCTAATCCTTATGTACTCCGCAGTTTCGCTTGGAAATCTTCTTCCGCTTAACACGCCCCAAATTACATTCATCGTCGAAAGACTAAACAGATCTTTGACTGGCACTCGATTCGCAGTTTTAATAGTCAAAGCGTCTATCCTTTCAATCAAATCTTTGATTTCCACTTTTATATAATCTTCCATTTTATGTTTTTTTGATAATAAATCACTTAACGTTTTCATACAAAAGCTTCGTAGTTCTTTCCATATTAAGCCATTTCTCAGCATTATTCCTTAAAAGGTGTAATTTATTGTTAAATATCTCTAAACTCGTTCTTAAATATAAAATTAGAGTTTACTCAGATAAGAACTAACCCCTTCCTTCTCCTGAATGTTCCAATGCATTTCCTTTTGGTCTGTCAGCCCACAACGGCGAATTATTCAATTCAACAATTATATCCGGATTGCTGGATCCCACTAAAAGTAAATATTTTATTAGAGAGAAACATAGCCAAATAAATTGTTTTCCATTCTTAAGTGATGAATTAAAAACAATCATACAATTCAGTATTTTACCAACAATACTATAATTAGATCGTGTCAGTTTTGCAAAGACTTACGGACACGTATCGGGAAAGTTGAATAGAAAATTTGCTCTTTGGTTTGCAACTTTTTCAGAGTGGAATAATCCGACTCATTTCCCCAAGGTTTTACCAAAGCGAAAAGTATTTTGCAACCATGCCACATAGCTGAATTGAAAATCGTATCTGCAAAAACATTATTTTAGCAATACCTTTTTTGGTTTGGATGTTTGGAATAATAATAGCCGAATCTTTAATTTACTACCAATAAATGTGGTTTGATTAGAATAGTGTTTCTTACCCCCGTTTCCTACATTTTTAGTCTTGAAACTTTTGGTTATAATGTAAACGGCAAGGGAGAAGAAGAAAATGACTGATAATGTTAGAAATAACATTATATTTGTATTTGGGTATTTGGGTATTATTTGGGTATAGTACATAAAAACTGGAACAATTATATGAAAAATGGTAATCACATGTATTCATCGAAAAGTATAAATATGTCGTAATTGACACATAGCAATACAGGCGCAACACAACATATTCGCCTTACAAATTTTGTAAAAGTAGCAAACTTTATGAGCATGGGGAGTTTTTTTTTGAATTTAAAACATCTTTCCTTGACCATGGGAATATTACTTCCAAAGACCTTTCATTGAAAATCATATGCATGTTGAACATTAATATTTGTGATTATTCGCCGTCGTTTGTGCCTGATTTTGCATGGTGGTGAAGTAGTAAACCAGTTTTTTAACAAATTGTTTCTCTTGAGAATACGCTTAATAGCGTCGACCACTGTACTGTGAACATTGGTTTGTTAATCCACACAGAAACTAAATTACATATTTAGAAATGTATTGCTAACGTATGTGTAAAATTTGAGTTGGTACACGTTGTTGTCTGGCGTGAAGTACAACCATTGCATTGTTAGCAATAGGTATTTACTTGTACCGTAAATGCTCTGATATACGCCCCCGGCGCTTAGCGACATTTTACCTTTTTCGACCCGGCGCTTATTAGAGACCGGCGTTTCTTAGAGACCCGGCGCTTATCAAATATGAAAAAAATATTGACCAATATTTAGTAATCAATGTAAAAGTATATTACACTATTTACCAAAATTTAGTTCTCAGTATCTATACTTAAGTTAAATTGAATCAGCAGACATAAATGTTACAACGTTATGTCGTAAAAATTAAATTTTTTCGCAGCCTTCTCTCCAGAATATTTTTCGGGAAAATTAATTGTCTCTAGTTTGAATTTAACTGTGCAATGTAAGGGTGAATATGGTGATGCTGTAACAAATAATGCTTCGCTTGGCTGAGAGGTTAACTTTAACTTATGAGTGAGTAAGCTTTATTTACAACTTCAAGGGATGAGACTATTTACAGAGAGTTCACAGAGTTCTACATTACGGCTAGGCTCTAAGACTTGCGTTTCTCTGGACAGGAGAGTCTCTTCTATTCTTAATGTTAACTTAAGACTAGCTTTATAAGGAACATTCTAAAGGTAAGGAGACTGGAAGCTTGGCTTGGGTTCATACATTAGGCTAAGGTTATTCATTAAATTAATTTCCATTTTGATAATAAATATAACACAGTTCAAGTTTGTACGACGACGAAATGCATTTGTTGTTAAGGCTAGGTGGCCACTTTGGATATGGACAAGAAAGATATAATAATATGAATATATGCATCAAAAACACATGCTCGGTCCCGTTTTTAAGAAAACACGTAAAAATCCTTATTCCAACATTTGACAATCCGCATAGAGTTGTAAAAAATATCCAAATAATAAGCAGATGATACCGTAGTGCGCATGAGGCTGGTTGGCAACCATAGCTGTACAATTGTAAAAAAAATTTTTTTTTCATATTTATACATATATTCAATACGTTCTGAGCACCCGACCCCAAGAAACCCAGATATTACCATTACGACAACATACAATTTAAAAGTTTAGCATCATACGCCTAAAAATATGGGCCAATTTCAAAAAGGTTAACTTTATTTCTCTACTTTAGGCGGTTTTCCCGAAATGGAAATCGGGATCCTTACCTGAACCTCTCCTTAAGATAATGTATTTGTTGTAAAATAGAGAGTTCATTTTGTGATAAGCTAGCCGTGGAAAATGTATGAATATATGTACAAAGTTTTGTAATGTTATGATATTTCTAATTTTTGTTTATTCAAAGCATTTTCCTTAATCAATGTTTGTTAATGCATGATAAATTCAGATGATAACTTAATGAAAGTGTTTTACTGATGTAAACTCTAAATGTGTAAAGTAGTCTTAGTGCGAGTGCGACATAACAAACTTTTAAAATATAATTTCTGTGGCTGATAGAAATCGGCATGGCTGAGGATAATGACGAGGCACTTAAAATTAACAAATTTGCAGTTTCTGTCAAAGTATTACAGCCCAAGTTTATTGGACACAATGATATCTATGTTTTCCGAAAAAGTAATTAGTGAAAACGAATTGCAGAATTTGGTAACTTATTTCCTATTTTCATTTATTATTTCTGTGTATAATAGACGTTAACTAATTATTAGAATATTTTTTCAACTTAAAGGAATCATACAAAACGGATTTTGAAAGAGCATCACAATTTTATCGCTTAATGATCAAGAAGTGCAACATTTACAAGCGTAACTTTGGGAAACTTGTGGCAGCATTAAAATCGAATGATGATGCAGTGTATCAAATCCTTCAAAATGAAGATGAACCACTTAGATCATCTCCGAAATTGCCAACTTCAGCTTCAGTTTCCCCAAATCCCGGGAAAAACGTAGCAAAAGCAAGCACAACTGTTTCAGTCAATCTAGATAATCAAACAGGTGACTGGCGAACAGTATTTCAAGCTAAATTCAATTTGGTTGTTGATGATACATCTCTTTGGGCAAAAGTAGCTGCGACTGATGTGGGCGGATTTAAGTTTGAAAATAATGACACCTTGATGGAAGCAAACATAGGAAAACGTTTACTAATCCTGAGAAATGTTGAAAAGTTTGATTTGCGCAGCCTTTTCCAGCAAATACATGAAAAAAGAAACCAAACTAAACCACCTCTCCACCTTGAATTCTCCCAATCTGCCCAACTAAAGGAAGAATTTTTAATTACCAATGAAAAAATTCGAAATTTTGTTTCCAATGCTTCGCAGCTGGAACAAATTATACTAAAACTAAGAAAACCTGATATTTCAATACCACTTTGGAAATTTGAAAATTTGAAATCCGCTGTATTTCAGAATGTGAAGATTGCGATGACAACAGATAAAAGCCAAAGATGCTTGCAGCTCAAAAAGATGTGTTTGGAAAATTGTCAATTGAATGAACATGCTGCCAAATATTTTTCCAATGCTTTTCCCAACCTGGAAGAAATGCTACTGATCAAGACAAGTTCACAAGATCAAGTCAAATCTGTTGCCGAGATTGGGTTTATATCTACATGCAAGGAAATTAGCACATTATCCGCCATTTGGATGGACTGCGTTCCACCTTCTAATTTACCAGGCTTAAAAGCCCAGTTCCCTGGAATTCAACGAACAAATTCGCCATTTTGTTTAGAGTATACTGACAACCATTGGAGTGGTAGGCATGTTACTGCAAAGGAATGGAAGAAAACAAATCAAAAATTTGATAACATAATAGAAAACGTAAGTTAATATGCTCAATAAGTACTGCAGCTACTACAGCATCCAATTTACGATCCTATTTCGAACAGTGTAAATATGTATTTGATATTATATGTGTTACCGGTAAAATCGGTAATAAGGCATTACCGGTAATGCCTAGGCAAAAACGGTAATATTTCTAAAATTTCAGTTTTTGGGTCAAAACATTAATACGACAAATTTTAAATAAATATTAAATTTACCATTTTGATTTAAGAGTTAACGGGGAATCAGAAAAGTGTCACCTCAACCTTTTACTATGAAAAATGGCGACACTACAGTCATTTAAAGTTTAAAATTCAACTGGTTGTAAAATGGCCATTTTTCATAGCAGAGGGTTGAAGTGACACTTTTCTGATTCCCCGTTAACTCCTTAATCAAAATGGTAAATTCAATATTTATTTAAAATTTGTCGTATTAATGTTTTGACCCAAAAACTGAAATTACCGCTTTTGCCTAGGCATTACCGGTAATGCCTTATTACCGATTTTGCCGGTAACATATGTATTATATGAGTTCCATTTAATCCTGTGTAACTTTTTGCTTTAATATAATCCTTCAATATAACATACTGATTTGTTCAGGGTTTATTATGTTGATGTACTTATTTAAACTTATTTAAAACGATGAAATCAAAAAAAATAATAGTTAAATACATACATAGCTACATGAGTAAAAGACATGAGTAGACGGTTTTCTCTCACAGAATAAGACAGAAAAATGCAGCACGGAATGTTTGGGATATATACAAATGTAATATAACGTTTATTTGGTAAAAATGTGCATATTTGACGCCAATGTCAATGTATGACACTTACAAGAAAGCTTTATGTAACTTTTTTGCAAGAGCTATTGCCCTATTAATTACATTATAGGCAATAACCATCCGACAATTTGGTCATTTACGGGTAGAAGACCCTTACAGCAAATTATCTGACTGCCTATGCCATTTCGTGAATTGGTGTGATTACCCTTAATGCCTACACTACGACATACATGCGATGAAATGTTCTACGCTAGATAGTAACAAATGTATTTGTTAATGTTATTTATCTGCTGGCTTTCTGAGGATTGACCTCTTCTGAACAAATAAAAATTGCAGTTGGAGATTAATACCCCAAACATAGAGATATCATTTATGCATAAATAGATCATTCATGGGTCTATGTACGATAACACTGACATTAGGCTTTGGTGATATAGTAAGGATACTTGTAAAGCTGATTTGATGATGTTTGATTTAATAAAATGGTAAAATAACAATACAATATTGTATACGAAAAAACTCCAGCAAACCACAAGCTACTAAGTATTGAATACGTGAGTACTAAAATGACACTACTGTGATTAATGATAAAGTGGGTGAAATGTATCCAGATATTCTAAATATGTAAGATTTAAAAACTCCATTTTTAGCCCACCTGGGTGTACGAGGCTGGCTTTTGTAATCGCCATATCGGTCCGTCCGTCCGCACCATAATTCAAGAACGCATTGATTTTAGCTGATGAAATTCGGTATGCAATATGTCCTTATGATGTCTTGGAAGCCTATTGTTTTTGACCAAAATCGGTCCATTGGTTCTTGGCATACGACTACATATGAATGGCTGGGGATAACAAGGCGCAATCTCAAACGCTATTATTTATAATTTTAATCTCCTAGTAACCCAAACTTTACAGGGTCAATTAAAATTACTACCGGGAAATTCAAATTTCCAAATACAGAAAATAAAACAAAAAAAAACTGCCAAGGCACCATAGTTAGCCCGCCCGAGTGATTGTAATGTTGCATACAAGGCAAGCCAAGTAGATCTCTACCCATGTCTACATGCTACTATTATCTACTTGCTTGATTGCATAATGATAATAATAGGAAAATACTTTATTAGTACACTGTCTTCATAAAAGAAGGTTGTCTTAAGACACAGTATTAAGAAAACATTGAATTTAAAATATTATAAACGAAATTAACAGTAAAGGTAAAAGACGATAAATCCTCTACGTATTGGGAGAGTAAAGGTGATGATGTAATATAGACACCGATTTTTTAATGACTGACAATATTATAATATGCTTAGGTAGTTTCCTGTTTAATTTAAAACGCTTTCTGACATTTTCAAAGAATGCTGGTATGGTTCCTCGTGACCCAATCATCCGTCCGACAACTTCAATATCATTGAGCTTGTACTTGACTATTAGGTACGGCAGACATGGCTCATAATATTTGGGTTTTTTTCTATGTACACATTTAACAGCTGGTTTGAGCTAGATTCGATTCTAATAATAAACAGTAAATGGATAATGTTAGGGCTAGGTTTCTATGGAAAAATATTAAAAATTCTAAAAATTGATCTTTAGCATTGCCACTATAATTGAACAGTATTGAAATGTCCGCTGAACATTATCTGTGCCCCAGTAAGGGGTAAATATTGTTGCGTTACTAGGAGATTAAAA